>JAHLJT010003385.1:0-11947 GCA_031308135.1 Acheta domesticus | reverse complement strand
AGAAAACTGCTAACAATGCATCATGTTTCCCACCCTCGAGCTGATGTACATAGACTTTATGTGTCACGTAAGGAAGGAGGAAGAGGCCTCAGACAAATTGAGGCCTCCTGGCACAACGCAATAGTCGGGATGGGAAAGTATGTAGTCAGCCATCAAGATGACCCTCTAATGAGGCAGGTCATGAAATCTGACCGAAGAATGGGAAACAGAGGCATTGTTAGTGTAGCAAGAAGCATTGCGAAGAAAACTAGGCAAGACACGTCGAATAACACAGACACTGAACTTCTGATGTTGCTAAACATGAAATGTGAGACATAAAAAATGTTAAAGAAATCGTGGAGAGACAAACCACTCCACAGACAATATCTAAAAAGAATGGACAAGGTGCAGATCAATAAAGATCAATCATTTATGTGGCTTAAAAGGGGAAGAATGAAGCCAGAATCGGAAGCACTTGTAATAGCTGCTCAAGATCAGGCGTTGAGAACACGACATTATGATAAAGCGGTTCTCAAAATTTCCCAAGATGATAAATGCCGCATTTGCCAGGAGCAAGTAGAAACCATTGATCATATTGTCTCAGCTTGTCCAATCCTAGCAAAGACCGAATACTTGAAAAGACATGACAGGGTGTGTAGCTACCTCCACTGGCAGATCTGTACCGCCCTCGAAGTTCCAAACACATGCCCCAAGTGGTACGAACACTCACCGAAACCGGTGACGTCTGTTGGATTGTGTACGATATTGTACGACCAACAAATTCAAACTGATCGCACGATAGCGGCAAACAAACCGGATATAGTTATCCGGGATTTGGAGAAAAAATCGTGTTTACTTGTCGATGTTGCTGTACCTTGCGATCAAAACGTCGTTACCAAGGAGGCAGAGAAACGTCTTAAATACAAGAGTTTGGAAATCGAGATCAGCCGAATGTGGGGCGTAAAAGCACAGGTCGTCCCGATAGTTATCGGAGCTCTGGGATTTGTTCCGCAAAATTTGAGTAAGAACTTGTCTAAACTCCCAGGTAATTCAAAAGACTGGGAAGTGCAAGAAATTGCTTTATTTGGAACAGCCCACATTTTGCGCAAAGTATTGTAGAGGCACCGACAGTCCCTAGATCTGCTCCTTAGGTAGCTGGTTGCAACCTGGAGTAGATTTTATATTCAGCCGACTCATAACATCTTTAGTCGTGATGTAGTGGAAAATAATAATAATAATAATAATAATAATAATAATAATAATAACAACAAAAGACGTGATTTTAATGTAATGTCAGATGACATTTAATAATCTAATAATGTCAGGCGTCTATTTGGAAGTTGAGCGTCGTTATTGGTGTGTATCCATGCGAAAGGGAATATGTGCTATTCAACGCGTAGGCCGAAAACCGGCGCAACAAATCTTAAAAGTTAGAAGATCCGTTTCTGGATCACTGCATCGATCTTCGAGATTACCTTTAGCAAAACATGGAACTGAGATAATGAACCTCAACGTCATGGAGGTTTGTAATTGTTAACAGTGCTAAAGGCTATGTTGAGGAATCGTTAGAGCAGAAAGTGAAAACTGGTTGTCGAATTATGATTGGCAACGGGCAAGCTAGTAAGTTTTCCGATGCTGACACAAATATTATGACAAAAGATACAAATAAAAAACAAGAGTTTCTGAATTTGGGAACCTGAAATTCAAGTATCCAAACTGTAATATCAATTCATATATTCACAAGTTCCGAAATAAATGTGCTATTTTCTCTGTTACATTAAGTGTGTGTGTGTTTTTCGATATATGTTCATTCATTATTTAATGAAACATAAACATTATTTTATTGAAAAATTAATGAACATTCAGCTTTTTATTAGCACTAATAAAGAGACATTTACACGTAAGTAAATTATCTACAAAGCTGTTCGGATAAGGTAAAATATATTAACGATGATAGGCTATAAAGGTTGGAACTGCTGTAACGAGAGTAAACCTTGCTGGACGCCTCAGAACGGCATGTTGCTGTAGAAAGCTACTGGTGATTACAAGACGCGTTAGAACGACATGGAAGGAAGCAAGATTAGAGCGAAAGCGATGGAGAACCTCAAATAACGCCCAGAAGGTACGCGATAGAAAGGAGGCAACAATAACCAGCGGGAGAGCGAGGTTCAGGAAGAGAAGGGAGGTTACAGCCAGAAGGCAATGGTCACCGCAAGACTCGGCGGGGGCTGACGCAAGAGCCAAGAGGTCGGCGGCTCCGCAGTTCGCAGTTAACTGCGGCCGATCCAATTG
This sequence comes from Acheta domesticus, assembly GCA_031308135.1. Lineage (NCBI taxonomy): Eukaryota > Metazoa > Arthropoda > Insecta > Orthoptera > Gryllidae > Acheta > Acheta domesticus. The sequence continues at coordinate 9,676 of JAHLJT010003385.1, read as the reverse complement.
CAGGAGCCGGCTCTTCGCAAACGCGGCCCACCCCCAGTCTGCCTCTGACAACGCGAGCTCCCTCCCGTTCCCTCCCAAACACTTCGCACCACCACATTCTTCCCTCCACCTAAAATACAGCACCATCTCATCTTCCCCACCCACCCTTCTGCCAATCATAACCACTCTCACCCTCTCTACAGCCCGCTATCGAGATCCGTTGATGTCTCTCGGTCGGAGCCTCTCGGTCGGGGCCCCTCGGACGGGGCCTCGCAGTCGGGGCCTCTCGGTCAGGATCTCTGAGCCAGGACATCTCGATCAGAGTCTCTCGGTCGGGGCCTTTCGGTCAGGGGCTCTCGGTCAGGGCCTCCCGGTCGGGGCCTCTCGGACGGGGCTCCTCGGTCGGGGCATCGCAGTCGCGGCCTCTCGGTCGGGGCCTCGCGGTTGGGGCCTCTCGGTCGAGAGCTCTCTGTCGGGGCCTCTCGGACGGGGCCTCTTGGTCAGGATCTCTCGTTCGGGGCGTCTCGGACGGGGCCTCGCGCTCGGGTCCTCTTGGTCAGGGTGTCTTTGTTAAGGGCCTCTCGGTCGGGGCCTTTTAGTCTGGGCCTCTCGACCGGGGCCACTCGGTTAGGGTCTCTTGGTGGGGGCCTTTCGGTCGGGCCCTCTCGGTCGGGCCTCTCTATCGAGGTCTTTTGGACGGGGCCTCTCAGTCGGGGCCTGTCGGTCACGGTGTCCCGGTCGGATCCTCTCGGACGGGGCCTCTCGGTCAGGGTCTCTCGGACGGGGCCTGTCGTTCTGGCCTCTCTGTCAGGGTATCTCCGTTGGGTACTCGCAGTGGTGACCTCTAGGTCTGGGCCTCTCGGTCGGGGCCTCTTCGACGGGGCCTCTCGGTCGGGGCTTCTCGGTCGGGGCCTCTCGGTCGAGGCCTCTCGGACTGGGCCTCGCAGTGGTGACCTCTCGGTCAGGGCTTCTCGGTCAGGGCCTCTCGGTCGGGGCCTGTGGCCTCTTTAATCGTACTGTATCCACACTCTTTCTAGAAATAAGCCCCAATTACTAATGACACTTACCTTGGAAATTTGCCCGTTCCATAGGAACGAGGGGACTAATTATTTCAATAACAATATTTTCAGTAATTTTAAAAATGTTATATATTGACTGAATTCTATCTCGAAAGTTTGCATAATTTTTACGTTAGTGGAAGTTAGATAGTTGATGAATGAACAGGTGGTGTGCATACAGGCAATGAACTACAAATCAAAATTCCCGAGTTTTTACAACAGAGTTTGTTTAAGATAAAAATCGGTGTCTCCAATTTTGTAATTTAGAAATGCTTACTCTGAGGGTCTTTCAATAATTAAAAGCTCATATTGGTCGGGAGAAAAAAGTGTTGTAATTTAGGACTGTAAGTAAGCATCACTGGGATGAGCGCTTATCATCTGGTTTATCATCTTTGTTGTGTTCATAACCACCAAAATTAACCTACCAGCGGGCGCGCGTAAAATGTTCTCACCAGCAGGTGCGTGTCGTAAATTCAATGACTCTTGAAAAACTCAAAGAAATTGTAGAACAAAGGAATTTATGTCGCATTATAATATCTAAGAATGATATTTACTACCAAAAGACATATCCGTTGATAAACGTTCGTATTTAGTATCAAAAAGATCTTGTTCCGATCCAGTATCGTTCTGATGCTCGTCTATATCTTCAACATTCGTTTACTGCCACTGTCACTGTCCATTTCATGATCTTCCTCTGATCAGACAGCTCTTGAAGAATATTCTAATTTTCGTTCACATGAATTCTTTATCTGGACATTTTACAGAAAATTTCGATTAGGTCAAATTATTATACAATATTTTAGCACAACAGCCAACGCGCAGCGTAAAGTTTTCGTCACAATGCACTTATCCCGAATAGAGCGTTACGAAAACTGAATATACCGTGCAAACTAAACAGTGGCTGCAGGAATGCATCACTAAAGATACCTGCAAGGAATACCAAGAACGCAGAAGACTTTGACAACAATGAGTTGACAGCGAAACAAAAAAATCTGCTATTGTCGTAAAATTTACGACAACGCGCCCGCTGGAAGGTTAAGTTGAACGATGACCAGTCCACTTCAAAATTCCACATTGATTGAACAACGTTCTGTGATTCTTTCATTATTTGCTAAAGGTGAAAAATCAGCTAATAAATACTCTAGAATGTACTAAAATGTCTGACGAAAGTCGTGTGAACCACGGAAATAATAATTGTGTACAAGAGTTCAAAAGTGGTCGAGACTCAATGACAAACGAACATCGTTCTCGCCGCATCATCAGGAAAAGACCTGTTGTCGGTGTTTTGGGATGCAATAGGAGTGTTTTTTGAGATTATGTCGCAGAACGGCGTACAATATGCTGTGACCACCCGCGCGCAGTTAAATGTCCCGCCGCCGTGCCGCGTCACAGCGTCGGAGACGCCATCGATCAAAGCGGCGGACAGCGGCAGCGGGCCGGCCAGGGCGGAGAGCGCGCGCCCGTCACGGGTGAACAGACGCGCTAAGACTCGCCGCTGCCCCTATGGCGGGGCTGGTCAGCGAGCGGCAGCGGCTGGCGGGCTATAAAGCAGCGCCGGCCCGGCCCCGGGGCGCAGTCGTAGGAGAGCGAGCAACGAGGTACTGGTCGGCAACGGAGAGAACAGCGATTTGGCAGCGAAGATTCTGGTGACGGCAACTTGGGCTACTACAACGGACTTCTCTTCAGGGTACTTGGCGACCCCGGCATTATTGGAACTTCTACTGGCTGTTGGCGACCCGGCTAAGTTTTTCTGCTCTCTCTCTCCTGGTTATTCGGCAATAAGAAATTGTACCCGGATTCGAGAATCTTGTAATTATATTGTAAAATAAACAAAAACTGTTTTTTTGAATCTCTCGTCTTTGTTTGGATCTAACACAATAAGCTAACAATACTACTCATATATACTTGTGAACAAGGTGAAGCCAGCCGTGAGAGAGACGTGAATACCAGAAGAGAGCTGTAATTCTCCAGCAGATCAAAGCACATCTCATCACTTGTGAAACCATCGAGAATTTGGTTGGGAGGTACTGCCTCATCTCCCCCTCACATCCCCAATGTAGCACCATCTGATTTTCATTTGTTTGGTCCACTGAAGGAGACATTCCGTGGGAAGAAGTTTCAAGATAACGAGGATGCCAAAAGGAATTGTGGGAAATTGGTTCAAACACCAGGAAAAAGTTACTTGCATCGGGTGTAAAATAGCAGGTAACCTCCTGCGACAAGTGAACGATGTGTTGATAGAGATTATATAGAAACGTAGGAAATGACCCATTTTGCAAAAATTAACGTTTATATCTCCAGACCAATATGTCGCCTTAATTATTGAATGCCCCTCGTAAAACACTCATGAGGCTCCTGAAGAGAGTAAATCCATTAGTTCTTGGTAGTTCTCGGCTCTAAGTTGCTTTTGATGCGACATTACACATGCAAATCGTGAACCCTTAACTTTGACATACACATCTACAACGTATTGTCGGAACACTCTTCCTCTGTGCAAAAGGCTGAACTCATATCTTAATGCTAAGCGATAAGAATAGTACTGCACCTGAGTAGTATGAATCGACGTTGTATGGACACAATCATGGCAGACCAAGCTTCACGATGATTCTCCACATGGGAAATGTAATGGCCAAGACATGGGATCAGCAAAAGGGTTGAAAGCAGTAATTCTTTCACCTGATGACCAGATGCATTGGAAATGAATAATAAAAGAAATATTGTTGGGAGGAGCTCCGTCGTCACTTAGAAATACAGAGCAGCAATTTCTCTCCAGTTGTAGATTGATTGTAACGTGTTTTATCAAAAGTATTGTCAGCAAGAAATGTAGTAGAAACAGAATCGAACAGGTTTGTTTCAAATTTGCATCCACATTAATCATATTTTGAAACAGTTGGGCATTATTGATTGAATTGTGAAGCATGTGCATCAGTAAAGTCATTAAATCTTCTTCACATTCATTATTAGTAGATTCATTCTGAATTGTAAATCTGTGTCCGAGTATAGAATAAAGAGACTTGCATACTTTGGAGGATTTTCATTCTTGGGATGTAGGCGTTCCCAATGAATGGTTCCATGAATTTTCATAATAGGTCTCACGGTTTTAAAAAGGTTAAAATATTTGCTTGCCCAGGATAAATGCTAAAGCATTATTATATCTTCTAGTATTATTCACGTAATATCTTTGTTCTTCATAATTTTGGAAATTTGATTCTGTAAGATGGCGGTAAGCTTCATAAGGGAAGCAGTATGAGATTTTTATTTGCTTTTGTGGCAGCAAAAATAAACCTACTTTGTACTTTTTTCCTCGCATTACAAGGCAAAGTTTCTCGCATTACAGTACTCACCCAACACAGACATTTTGCCCAAATAAATTTCCTGGACATTTTTATCGTATCGGAGCATTCGTCCCTTTATGTTCACACTACATTTTGACTTTACTGGGTATACTTCTCTGAGGATCAGTACTTCTGTTTCCTCTAATCCCCTGCCAACTTCTTTAAATAGTCGTCAAGAATCACTTCTGTTGTTTCGATCTTCTTCATTTTTTACGTTCGCTCTCCAAAGTAAAACGCCTCTTACGTGCCATTGTATGTACGAATCAAAAATCTTAAAACTCAGTAATGTACTAAGGTATATTATACCCCAAACAGCAAAAATGTTAAATATTGCATTAGTAATTATTTTTCGTGTATTTATTGAATGAATATGTCTACAGTGAAAACAAAACATTAAGGGGAAAAAATGAATTTTTTGGGGGAGAAGTAATGGAATTTTTTGTACAGAAATAGGCCTCGAGCATAAACATAATGTTTGAACTACTATCTCTAGTACTTTAATTCATTTTTTGTGTGATAACAAATAATTTGAACAGTGCCTGAATCCAAAATAGTATTTGTACCATTAGTGTTTACACATTTAAAATATTTTTTTGCTATCAAAGTATAAAAATCAAAAAACAAATTTTTAAAATTAAATGTTCTCTATGTTATAAGTTGGTTCAAATATTTATTTTGGTTCAGTGCACTAGCTACATGTTTCTCAAATTATAACAAAAAAGAATCAACGGGGTATCATAATATAACAGGAGATATGATGATTTGAGGACAGCCAAAAAGTCAACTTCTGGGGAAAGGGTTCTGAAGTTTGTAATGCTCTAGAAACGATACAGGTTATGCCTTACATTTTTACGTCTAAATCTTGTCTTATTTTCTATCTTACTATGAGCATCTTCTACTATTATTTTCTGGTGTTGTCTGTTTTTGACTTTGGTTTTTTTTAGAAAAAACTACACCCCTTTTCGAAAAAGGGGCGTGGTTCCCAATGTAGTATAAATAATATTCAAATAAACCAAAACGAAAAATCGTAATAATAAAACGGGTTTCACCATTAAAGAGAATTTATCGAAGGTTTTGATTCTGTTAAAAGTCAAAAACACGATTTTCTGCGACTTTTCTTATTTTTGGGGTATAATATATCTTAAAACAAACCATTAATAAATATTGTAGCAATGATTTAATATTATACTGCCTCAAAAACACATATTCTATATTCCATTCGTTAACATAAATGCATTACCTTTAAACTTCCAAATTTCGAAGTTCACCGCAAAATAATTTGTCAGTGACCTCATGCGTTTTGCTGAAAATAACACCGCTCAACAAAAAAAATTCATTTGCCCAGGATTTTGCCCACGAATTTACCGCAATCGGATAGGCTGAATCCAAATTATGTTCGTTAGTTTCAATGAATTGGCTCTCGTTTTTGTACTTTTGAACGGTTGAAATAATATGCTATCACCAAACTCACAGGATTTTACACAAATATCGATATTTATGTAAACATTGTTTCTTTGAGAGCGTAGGCTTCCGCGGTCGGAGTCATATTAAGTTGGCTGTCCGGTGACGCCGCGTCCATGGCAAGGTGGCCGACGTTTTCGGTCGCCATTCGCGACCTTCCTCAGGGCGTAATGCACGGAGCTGTACGTGCACGGGTTAATATAGGGCTACGTTCCCCTTCTACCTGTGTACCGGTTGGCCGGTGGTCGGCCAATGCGAGAGAGTGCACCGGACAATCAGGGCCGGGCTCTCCGCGGTGCGCTGTTGACGGACGGCGCTCCGTCCGTTGCCGGACGTAGGGGAGCAGCTAGGACCGCGTCCGTTCGAGACCGGACGTCCTGGTAAAATAGGTGTTTCCAGGCATCGTGAAGACGAATGCCTTGGTCAGCATTAAGATTATGCGGGTGTTTAATTATTTCCACCGCCTCTTTACCCTCCTCGTACCCCAGCGGTCTTCTCTGGCTAAGAGGCGAGTGTCATCAAATAAGATGGCATGGCCAGTTTTCCATGCGTGCAATGCTATGGCCGATTTATTCGTATTATTGTATTTATAATGACGAATATGTTCCCGGAGGCGTTCATCTACTGTGCGTCCCGTCTCGCCAATGTAACTATGGCCGCAGCTGCATGGGATCTCGTATACCCCTGATGACATAAGGGGAGGGACGCGATCTTTCACGCGTACAAGCTTTTGCCCAAGTTTTTCCTGGGCTTTGTAGGCCGTCTTTATATCAAAGCGGCTCAATAGCTTGCCAATCTTATCGGTGACACCTCGTATATACGGTAGAGTGGCTATAGTTTGGTTGGTATTGTCACTAGGTGTGGTGATATCGACCGTGTTGGAAGTGGTCGTAGCCTGCCGTACCGCTTGGTTGGCAGCGCTAGCGCTGTATCCGTTAGCTCGAAATGTGGTCTTTAGGAGCTCCATTTCAGAGTCCAACGATTCCTTATCACACACTCTAATTGCTCTGATGGCCAGAGTTTTCAAAACCCCCCGTTTAGTTGCCGGGTGATGGTGAGAGCCGGCATGCAAATAACGGTTTGTATGAGTGGGTTTACGGTAAACACTGTGTCCTAGTCTGCCGTTCGCTTTCCGACTCACCAGCACGTCAAGGAAAGGTAATTTTCCCTCATTTTCCACCTCCATCGTAAACTTAATCTTAGGGTGTGTGTTGTTAAGGTGCTGGAGGAAGTCAGCTAAGGTGTGAGGACCGTGGGGCCACACTACTAGTGTATCGTCCACGTACCGGAGCCAAACAGTTGGTTTTAGTGGGGCATTCTCCAGGGCCTCCGTTTCAAAGGCCTCCATAAACAGGTTAGCCACAACTGGAGAGAGGGGAGAACCCATGGCCGCTCCTTCAACTTGAGCATATAATTGCTCTCGGTATTGGAAGAAAGTGGACGTGAGACAGAACTCAGCTAAGTCGGCCCATTCCGACGTGAGCCCACGGGAGCAAAGTTTTCTGCGTATGACAGTGGCCGCCTCGTCCACTGGAACCATAGTGAACAAAGACGTGACATCGAAGCTGACGAGGATGTCCGAGTCATTTATGCGGAGCTCCTTAAGAATGTCAATAAGGTGGGCCGAATTCCTGACAGCTGACTTGATGTCGTCAGTCAAAGGCTGCAGTTTATCGGTCACATAGCGGGCAAGAGGGTGGGTGGGGGAGTTAATAGCGCTCACAATGGGGCGCAGTGGCACGTCGGGCTTATGTATCTTAGGAAGACCATAAAGCCTAGGAATACAGTGGTTGCCACGTTTTAACCTAGGTTTGGCCTCCGACTCTATAGCAGCCGAGTTGTTGATCCGTGCCGCGACCTCTCCCCTCAGCTTACGAACGGGATTACTTTGCAGAACAGTATAGGCCTGATCTGTCAGCAACGCCTCAACTTTAGAATGGTAGTCAATAGTTTTCATGACCACCGTGGCATTGCCTTTATCTGCCGGTACTACAACGATGTCCTCACGCTTACGTAGTTCGCGCAACGCTAAACGCTCCTCGCGTGGCAAATTACTACGTGGCAATTTAGAATGGGCCAGAAAACGAGCCGATTCTCTGCGTATGTAGTCAGCCTGGTCGGCAGGCAGTTTTGAAACCGCGTTTTCCACCCCTGCCACGATATCCGCGGTAGGAACGCGGTCGGGCACGGGGGCGAAATTGAGGCCTTTACTCAATACAGACACAGTAGCCTGGTTCAACTGTTCGTCAGTTAGGTTGACGACAGTACTCGTCAAGCCAACCCTACAGGCCTCAGGATGTTGTTTGGCCTTTAGTTTGTCGAATTTCCGAATTTGCTTACATCTAGATTTATCAAATACACTTTCCGCGGCTTCAGCCGAAACCGTATCAAGTGTGATAAAATCAGGTACACTAAGACAACATGCAAGCTTTAAATGAATATTAAGCAACTTACGTTCGATGTTAGAGAGTTGCATCCTGGTATCGCGGATCCTCTCACGCAGGAGGGCAAAACCCGTTCTACGGAGAATCCGCAATGCTGCCTGGGTCTGAGTCTGGTGACGGATTTCGAGAAAGGACGGCAGAACGTCCTCATCTCTGCACCGTTGGAGGAAAGCGAGCTGACTCAGCTTTCGTTTCCGTTTGTCACGCAATGTAGTGAACTCACGAGTGAGTTTAAATATTTCCTCCCCGTAGAGGTTGGTCAAATGAGAGCGTAGGCTTCCGCGGCCGGAGTCAATATTAAGTTGGCTGTCCGGGTGACGCCGCGTCCATGGCAAAGGTGCCGACGTTTCGCATTGGCCGCATTGGCCGACCACCCGCCAACCGGTACACAGGTAGAAGGGGAACGTAGCCCTATATTAACCCGTGCACAGTACAGCTCCGTGCATTACGCCCTGAGGAAGGTCGCAGAATGGCGACCGAAACGTCGGCACCTTTGCCATGGACGCGGCGTCACCCGACAGCCAACTTAATATTGACTCCGGCCGCGGAAGCCTACGCTCTCATTTGACCAACCTCTACGGGGAGGAAATATTTAAACTCACTCGTGAGTTCACTACATTGCGTGATAAACGGAAACGAAAGCTGAGTCAGCTCGCTTTCCTCCAACGGTGCAGAGATGAGGACGTTCTGCCGTCCTTTCTCGAAATCCGTCACCAGACTCAGACCCAGGCAGCATTGCGGATTCTCCGTAGAACGGGTTTTGCCCTCCTGCGTGAGAGGATCCGCGATACCAGGATGCAACTCTCTAACATCGAACGTAAGTTGCTTAATATTCATTTAAAGCTTGCATGTTGTCTTAGTGTACCTGATTTTATCACACTTGATACGGTTTCGGCTGAAGCCGCGGAAAGTGTATTTGATAAATCTAGATGTAAGCAAATTCGGAAATTCGACAAACTAAAGGCCAAACAACATCCTGAGGCCTGTAGGGTTGGCTTGACGAGTACTGTCGTCAACCTAACTGACGAACAGTTGAACCAGGCTACTGTGTCTGTATTGAGTAAAGGCCTCAATTTCGCCCCCGTGCCCGACCGCGTTCCTACCGCGGATATCGTGGCAGGGGTGGAAAACGCGGTTTCAAAAACTGCCTGCCGACCAGGCTGACTACATACGCAGAGAATCGGCTCGTTTTCTGGCCCATTCTAAATTGCCACGTAGTATTTGCCACGCGAGGAGCGTTTAGCGTTGCGCGAACTACGTAAGCGTGAGGACATCGTTGTAGTACCGGCAGATAAAGGCAATGCCACGGTGGTCATGAAAACATATTGACTACCATTCTAAAGTTGAGGCGTTGCTGACAGATCAGGCCTATACTGTTCTGCAAAGTAATCCCGTTCGT
>JAHLJT010003384.1:0-15517 GCA_031308135.1 Acheta domesticus | reverse complement strand
GGCCAAAGCGAGTGTGTTGGAACCTACAGGGAACGTTCCCCAAAATACGTAATCAACGTACCCCTTAGTGCAAGGCGAACAGTAGCACTAGGACTAGATAGGGAAACAAACAGGTCCCTCAACTGCCAGGACACACATTCCCTCCGACACGGGTCGCCATGCACGGCAAACACATGGGTGAGCGTTCAGCATACAGAGAAGGCCAGTGAGGAAGAAAAAGGAGTGAAAAGAACGTACATGAGATGAAATGATAAGCAAGAAGATGAAAAAATGGAGAAGGGAACACTTGAGAGCCTTCTCTGCATCCCCCCGTCAGGACGTGGACCAACCCACCTCGACGGGTTGTGAGATGTTGCATTTGGTTTATTGAAATATAATTATCGTCCTCTTAAATTTGATACTCGTGCATTAAATGACAATTGTGACAGCAATTCACTGCTATCTGATAGACCATTAACTATTTTAAATAAGAACAATTGTTCAGCAAAAACTCTTCTATTGGCAAGAGTAGTTAGAATGAATTAACTAAAATAGTATAAGCAATTTCATAAGCAGATTGATTGAACTTTTTGTAATATAAATACCTCTAGAATGGTTTTTGAATTTTTTCAATTTGATTACGTAGTGATATACAATGAGGAGACCAAATAACTGAAGCGTATTCCTATCTGGCGCGCACAAGACAATTAAAGAGTATTGAACTTGAGGTGTTATTGAAATTTTTGGAATTTCGAATAATAAAGCCAAGATTTTTTAATGCATCATTAGTTATATTCAATGTGTGTTTATGGTAAGTCAAATTATGTTGAATAGTAACACCTAAGTCTTTTACAAAATATACACGTTCTAATTATTCATTATTCATTGAGTAACTTGTTCTTAGATATTTCGTGTATAAGTAATGAAACAACATTTTTAATATTAAAGTACAAATCATTCTCTAGGCTCCATCTGTAGACGTTATTAATATCAGCTTGCAATTTGTTTGAATCATTTTCATTTTCAATTGATTTATAAATTTTCAAATCATCAGCAAAAAGTAAACATTTTGAATTTTGAATTACATTAGGCAAATCATTAATATAAATTTGAAATAATAAAGGACCAAGATTTGAACCTTGAGGCACTCCAGAATCAGTTTTATAAACGTAAGATTTGTGTAGATGAAATTTAACATATTGCTCTCTATTAGTTAAATACGAATTCATTAAGTTCAACATTTGTTTTGAAAATCCGAAAAAAGCCAGTTTAAATAAAAGTTGTTTGTGATTAATCTTGTCAAAAGCTTTAGAAAAATCTGTGTAAATTGTATCAACTTGAACTCTACAGTCTAAATTGCTTGAAACATACTGAACAAAATTTACAAGATTTGTGGCAGTGGATCTACCAGTAATAAAACCGTGTTGGTAATCAGATAAGTAGCATTTAACATGGTTAAAAATTTTAACATACATTATTTGTTCAAATACTTTAGCAGGAGAAGAATTTATTGAAATAGGTCTATAATTTTCAATTTTTATATTAGTACCAGACTAAGTATTGGACATACACTAGTAAGTTTCCATTTCTTTGGAAATTTTCCAATTCTTAAAATAAGATAGTAAATAATGTGTAAGGGATATGATAACTCATCATAGCAGCCTTTCAATATAAACAGTGGTAAACCATCAGGACCGCTACACATTTTAGGTTTCAGTTTTTTTATAGCAATTCTAATTTCATCAAATGTGATGTTGTTGATGTGAAATGTGTTAGCAGTGCCCAAAAGAGAAGAATCAAGAATATGGTCATTGATTGCATCATGGGAAAGATAAACTGATTTGAAAATGTAGCAAAGCTATTAGCAATATCGTCATCACTATTTAATGGAATATTTTTAAAAGTCATAACATGAGATCTACAAGAAGTTTTGATCTTTTTCGATTTAATATAGTTCCAAAATAAATTAGGATTATGGATGAAACCTTTTTCAAGATTTTTAATATAATTTAGATAAGCGTCATTGATCATTGACTTCGTTATCCTTCTTAATTCTTTATATTTATGTTGATTGTGTGGGGAGAATTTTGATCTCTTGCGATAATACTCTTTAACTTTTAACTTTAGAATGATATCTTTTGTAAACCAAGGAGGATAATATTTTTTATTGTTAATTTTTTTCTTAGGAACATACTTATCCAAGATACAGTTCAAACGATTATAGAAGAAATCAATGACTTCATCAGGGTCTTCAAATTCTTTAAGTTCATTCCATTTAACATGTTTAATACTACAAAAAATGTCTTTAAAGTTAGCCCTTTTAAAGTCTGGAACAGTAATAGGAGTAGGTTTTAATGTTATGTTATGTTGGCTGCCTTTTATATGTAGTTTGATATTAATAGATGGGTGATACTTATCTTCTTTTAAAATGGTTCCGCGAATTTAGAGATCTCTAAACAATTTGATACGTTAGAATTAAATCAAGAGTTTTGGAATATTCATTGAGAACATTATTTACTGATAGTAAATCGTGTAACGCTAAAAAGTTAGCGAGAGATCGAGAAAGAGAGTTATCGAGAAAGAGAGTTAGCGAGAAAGAGCGAGATTTGAAACAGATTCGTAAAATGACTGATAACAATCCCTTCTAGAATTAGGGGGAAAATACACATTAACAAAGTATACATTACTTTCGTGAAGAGTTACTTTTGAAGCAAGCACTTCAAAATTGACATTATTTAATTCAAATTCAGTGATGGCAAAATCATTACGTACTGCAATTAGTTCTCATACTCCTCTTTTGCTATCCCTGTTTTTTCGAAAAACATTATAATCATTAGTAAATAGTTCACAGCTGTAGACTGATTCAGATAACCACGTTTCCGTTAGAAATATCAGATCATAATTGTGGCCAAGAATACTAATATAAAAGTCATTTACCTTTGTTCTGAGTCCACGAATATTTTGGTAATAAATTAAAACTAGCGTACCCGTGCGAAAACTCTCGCATGTTAAATCCCACCCTTTCCCTATCCATTTGCCTATCCGTTCCATAAAGGAGAGGAACTACTAATGTACTTACAGAATATCCAACAAAATAACTATGCAATTGATGTTTGAAACAAATTTTCAATTAAAGTTTATTCATAATTATAGAGAGATGTTCTTGGAACAATTCATACTTCTTTAAAAACAACATTTGAAGAAATTTTTCAATCTTCCTTGAGAGTTAGCTTTTCGCTTTCCTTGATAGTCAAATAATAGAAAAGGTTTTTACTCTTGAGAAAGCCAAGTAAAGTAGTGCGAAAATACCGGATCGGGCAAAAACAGACCTATTCATTGCAATATTATTTAACTTTCCTTGATTGGTTATGAAGAACGGAGTGGGTTTTGGAGAGTCATGGTGCCAGCTTGCTGGGGTGAGAAAATTGAAAATTATTTGTTTACTAAAAAGTATTGAATTATTTTCTGCGTCCTTACGTACCTCACGAAAAACAATTCCGATCCAAAAAATAATCAACTAAAATTTTCACCTTTGAGCACTAAATACCATTTGTTAGCATTAGAAACAATTTAGTAGGCATTAGTAAGCCCACTTCGGTACATGGGAATGTTGCTCAAACTATGTTCGCATTTTTAATATTTTATTGCATTTTAACGAACCGACACCTTGAGTTTAATATCAAACGGTGTTTTATTTACAATATGAGTTTGCAGTTGGGCGTTAGTGTACATACTTCCAGATGTCGCCAACATTTAAATCGTGCGTTTGGACTGCGATTGTTGGAAGTTGTCGGGTGACATGCACTATTCTTTCTATAATTTTAAATTTAGTTGTTTTTTTAATTGATTCACGTAGTATTGTAGGCTAGCGCGTTTTGATTTTTGTTTTCCATTTATTTCAAGCTATTTTACTTTAGCTACTTTAAAAAGTTTGTTCTTTGTGTTGTGCCATAGCACAAGTTTTCCCCCACTACCTCTGCGTATATGTACCCGTGCTAGAACTCTCGCTTGTTAGACCCCACACTCATCCCTATCCTTCTATTTTCATTCTAAGAGGGAAAGTAGATAACGAATCGTGTTTATTTGTATATATACTACTTACTACTATATATACTACTGTACTTTTATTTGTATCTATAAAGGTAACTTGCAATGTACTAACACAATTACAAATAAAAATGAAAACAATGCAATTAATGTGTAAAAGGAATTTGCAATAAATATTTATTCAATATCATGGAGAATTTGCCAATTCTTTGCCAATTGTACGTGGAGTCCCGCAAGGATCGATTTTAGGCCCCATTCTCTTCCTATTATACGTAAATGACATGCCCTTAGCGATTCGAAACGGAAGAACAGTTCTCTTTGCGGATGATACAAATATTCTTTGCAACAAAGAAACCGTAAATAGTACAATATCAGACGTTTCAAATTGGTTCCGTAATAACAAATTAAAAGTAAATGAAAATAAAACAGTTTCAATGCAGTTTTCCATATCAAATAAAAAATTCTGTACTCCATTGAAAATGAACGGTGTGCCATTGACTGATGTTAATGTAACAAATTTTTAGGTCTATCAATTCAGTCAAACCTCAAATGGAATGCCCACTTAAATGAATTGAACACAAAATTAAGCTCATTATGCTACGCGTTCAGAATTCTTTCAAATTCCGTCAGCCTTCATACAGCTCGTTGTGTATATTTTGCCAATGTTCACTCCCACCTGAGATATGGCATAATATTTTGGGGAAACACATCTTATAGTTCACAGACTTTCAGATTACAAAAAAGAATTGTACGAATAATAAGCAAATCCAACCCACGTGATTCTTGTAAGTCACTCTTTATTAATCTAGGAATTTTACCATTACCTTGTCTCCTGATTTACGAATCAGTAGTTTTTGTCAAAAATGACTTACTTAAGGACGGGAATATATTTTCAGCAAACGCCGATGTCTATAAGTATAACACACGACGTAGTAATCATATTCACCAGGTGGCAGTATCAACAGCTCACTACAAAAAATTCACATACAATTCATGTACATTACTCTACAACACTTGCCAGAAGATATTAAACGATTAAATTCCATAGAAAAGTTTAAGTCCCAAGTAAAAGCTTTTCTGCTGCATAACTGTTTCTATACAATTCGAGACTATACCGAGCATCAAAAAGGAAAGTAGAATTAATTTTAACAATGATAGTTAATGTAATTATTTATCATTTGGACTGTATAATTCTAAAGAACCTGTAACAAGTATTGTACCACAGTTTCTGGGTTGATGGCCCCCATCTCGATCAGATTTTTCGTCCAGTTTCCCTGATCCTTGAGCAAATGCTGAGATGGTCCCTTGTTTTGCTTCTGGACATAAATGTAACTTCATTATTTGTGCACGTCTTCTGAATTTCAGTGGGAAATATAGTTATTCAAATTATCGTTTTTCATATTATCGCGGCAAAAAGTATTATTCTTTCATGAAGAACATGAGGGTTCAGGGCAGAAATTTATAGCTAATTTACCTTTGAAAATATATTTTATTATATAGGAGCGAATATTTTGTCAACAAAACTCGAAAAAAACCTCTCTTTTCTGTATTCAAAATTCGACTAGAATATGGTTTAGGATAGAGACCACAGAATTATGAAAACGTGCACAAAATTCACTTCTCCCCATAGCTCGTCATACGCAGTTTTTAACTGTTTTTGACGTAAATAAATAAAAAAATTCCCAACACTTGCTTAAAGACATTTGAAGTCAATTAGGTTTTAGTTTTTCGTGATAGTCACAAAAATATTAACTTTTTACTTTTGAGAAAGCTAAGTGTCTGAACCCGTTGACGTGAAAATTTCATCGAATGATAACGAAAATATTGGTACGGGTAAAACACAAACACAGTCTTCACTCTTCACTGAACAACCACATCCTTCCACAATTAAGTACACAGCACTTATAGACCATGAAAAAACGTTAATTGAATAGTTCCATTACACGCGTAAGAAACAATCTTCATAGGTATAGGTATCAAGCAACTATAATAGTACTTCTAGTTGTTGCTGGAGAGCAAATCTTGAATTAATGATTATGCAAATAAACCTCGTCAGACTGCACAAACTACGGTGTTAACAGAGTAAATAAAGATTGTCGAATCTAAGCCTTCTAAGCGAGTTGTCACAAAAATTGCTACCAGCAGGAAGGACTGAAATATTGAGGTGGCCTTGATAGTATTGAAGCGTGGAACAGAAGAATTAATTGAATGGATCGGGAAATGTCTTGTAGATTATGATGTGAAAAACGTTTCTTTGAGGCCTCTGGCCTCAAATTTTACTTTTTAAGGCTCTAAAACGCTTCGTTTATGAGTTATTTGCCGATATAGGTTGACATGTAATGCGGGTTGCATTTTACATGAATATTTCGATGCGTTTTTTTAAAGAAATCATCCATAATTTTAAAGTCAAAATGGAATTCGTCAAGTGTCCGTGAAATTCTCTTTCTTTGGAGCCCTCATTTATAAAGATTGGTTGCGTGTGAGAGCCGGAACCCAAAGGTATACTACTGAAATAATACAGGAGACAATATTATCTTCTATTATAAGCATGTTCTTTTAATTTAGTTATTGTCTCAACACTGTTTAGAATATGAACAGACTGATCACCTTCACGTATCTTGAGTTTGATATTTCCCGCATTATCAACCCACAGGAAGGCATAATCTCGTTCATTCTTTAACCTTCTAGCTTGAGATAAAACTAATTTACGAAGAAGAGTAAAAACTGGTTGATGTAAATGGGATAATTATTTGATCCGCCTAGATGACTCATGTTGAAATTTCTTTTCACTTTTCTTCTTTGGAGAAATGTGTCCTTGTCAATTCTAACAAATCTTACAATTATTCCCCCTGAAGTAGAATGTGGTAGTTTTTTTATACGATGGCACGTATCAATCATTTCATCTTTCACTTCAACCTTTAGAGCACGACCAATGTCTTTAACAATTTCAACTGGAATTTTTAGTTTTTTTTTAGTTTTCATGCACTTTGAAGGAAAATTAAGACACCGTGGTTTAGCTGAAACAAAAACTATTTGGTTAACTTACATTTGAGAGAAGCTTTTGATTGATTGAAAATGTTTGCTTTTCATCGTGAAACGAAGAATTTTTCTGAGAATTGGTTTGCTAACGTGGATGCAAATATCGTTGAGTCACTGGGATTAAAAAATGAACTGATTGGTTTTAATAAAATTGTGACATTTTAAGGCAAATCTCCATGAAAATTGGTAAAAATGTTTGGACTACAGTAATCCCTCGACATCCGCGGATTTGCTATTCGCGAGTTTCGAAAATTCGCGCTTAGAGAAATGCTACCGGTTTTAACATTCGCGACTTCGACATTCGCGAGTGCGTCTTTTGGTCGTACATTTTCTTTGAAAGCGAGCACATTTCATTTCTTTTATCATTATCATCATCTGGGAAACGAACTCCGCAGACCTCGCAGCTTGCAGTATAACTTTCTTCAAAAGTTTCACAGATGAAATGTCAATTCACATTTATAGAATAACACAATTATAAAACTGTTTAAATAAAACAATCGAAAAAGTGTTTAAAAAAAGAAAGAAAGAAAGAAATCTGACAATCTGTTACAGTAGAACTGATTAAGCGCAATTTGCTAATTTTTTGGTTTCACCTTTCTCGCTGTTCTATACTTCAGTTTTTCTTTCTTGGCGCACGGGGGTATGTCAAAAAATGGAATATCTCACGGTATTTTGCGTCGTTCTCCGCTGTGCCGCCAGGAATCGCATGATCGCCAGCACTGCCTCGATTTGTAGCGATCATGCGACTCCTAGCGGCGCAACCGAGGACGACGCGAAATACCGTGAGATATTTCATTTTTCACACACGCCCGTGCGCCTAGAAAGAAAACGGAAAAAGGCGTTGCAAGAACGTTCTTTACCTTAACCGATTCGTTAAAATACTCTTCAAATTGTAGATTGAAAATCGGGCCTGTAAACTGTTAACCATTCGTTAACCTTCGCTTTGCTATAATACTGCCTACGCTACTAGGAAAATGTTATTTTCCTTTTAATGTCCAGGCTCTGTGAACAGCAGACCTAAGAATATTTCTCAATTGCTCCACCGTGCGCGATTTTCTTGCATATTAAAGCTGTGGCGAAGTTTTTCCAAGCACTCGTTTTTTTCTGGTTGGTGTCTCTATTTTCAATTGTATTGGAATACTTGCTAATAATATCCAAAAAATAAAAATGTTTTCGCTTTCCGAAAATGCCTCCCTCTTTTTTCTCAATTACGAAGTTGCCGACCTACGCAGTACACACGAAGTTGCCGACCTACACAGGGCAGAAGCCACTCGGATCACCACGGACGAGAGCGTTTGAAGGAAGTTTGTAGTCAAAGACAGTCGTATGGAAGGTATAGAAAGCTTTGGACTTCGTCAAAGAGCTTCTATGAACCTTGAAAACTATATTCCATTACATGTATTTCTTTTTAAAAATGATTAATAAATGGGTCGTTAAATATCACTCTTGCAACGAGCTACTCTTTAAAGGTCCTAGTAGTTTTAAATATCCGTTTGTTACTGACGGAATAAAATGTTACAGGGCATTTTCTTTCAAGCCGCCGTACGTCCCGTAACATATTGTCTTGTGTCTAAGTATCGTAATGCAGTCTCGACATCCTTCAATGCCTCTTGCACTGTTGGTACACCGTCCGAATCACCGAATGCCCTTTTATTCGCCTAAATAACATTCGAGATGATTTCGGTAGAGGGGTGGCACAAACGGCTAATGAAACTGATCGCTTTTCCGCGCGGCACGGTGGATATCGCCAGTCTGTCAGATGCGTGCTTTCTGTCGTCTACGTAGAACTCAACGCGCTTTATCCTGCAGAATATCAAGTAAAAACCAAGAGTGAAATTGGAACTAGGAATTGCGCATCGCCGCCGCCAGTTTTAGCCCACGCAGAACACTGTCTTTGTTTCCGCAGTGAAACCGAGTGGCATAAAGTCATAAGAAAGGTATCCATTCGGGTCTGCTACCTTCACCTCAGGGGAGACATTCGATTATGACCTTTAGCCGACGATATTTTTTCAAGCTGCCTAGTGTTGGAATTTGTAGCACTGGGGCTACATATTCTTTTCCAGGAGGGAATTAATTTCCAGGACGTATTTCCTACGTTCATTAAAGCCGTAGTTCAGGTTCACTTATGCTTATGCAGGCACAGAATCTTCTTATGCTTATTTGTAATATAAGGGAAGCGGGGCAAGTGACAACTTCACTATAACCGAGGGTTCACTACATCTGAGTTCCCTATAACCGGATTCGACTGTACTATCTTGACCGCTACACGTATATGTAAGATACCTTGACCAAACCGCTACACATATATATTAATTCATTGGCAAGGAAAAGTTCTGAAAACGAGAAGTATATAAGAACTATTAGTATACTTCAGCGTGACTCATTGAGTCTTGAAGAAATTGTCAGTTTTTACCTTTGCCTGGGCGCAGGGAGAGTGTTTTCCTTACTGCTTGCTACGCTCCCGTCAAACCTTGTCAGTGGATTGAGCGCGAACTAGAGGTCTGCATTCTCCGCGATTTTTACCGACCAGCGCTCGCTCGCCTCTCTTCTCTCGAGACCACGCGCTCGACTGTCCTTCGCAGCCGGTTGCGGACTCCCGGGAGCCGGCGACCGACCGAGACTCGGCCGGTCTCGACAACCGGCCGAGACTCGACAACCGGCGGACCCCGTTCAGGCGAACTGCGCCACGTAACAATCGGCCGACACGTCGGAGAAAATATCTAATGCCAAGTTTCAGGAAAAGGAAGGAATATTGAATGGTTTTTAAAATAAATGACCAATAATTTCGTTTTTTCAAAATTTAAAATATAGACGAATTTTAATATTAATTTTCAAATAATAAATTTTAATATAAAAAGAATAAAAAGCTTTAAAAATCGACTCCCCGGATGCACTGGAGAACCTCAAGTGGATCTATTGCAGTTCTGCCTGTGACTTCAAAGAAAAGGCATTCAAAAGTTTTAGAGATAAATTCCGTTCTTTGTAATGACTAGGCATCGGATGTTTCGGAAATTGCCCATTTTATTCTAATGAATATAAAATCATTAATTTTCCTTAATTTTATATGGTGTAAATACAAATGCTCTGCTAAATTTAGATGCAAGTGCAATGAAATATATTAGTACATTTCCCTTCCACTTTTGTATTTTTGTTTTCTTTTTCAAATATTTTTGTTGTTGGTGTTGTTGTAAGTTTCAGGCATCTGAGACGCAGGTCTTTGTTTCTTAACCCGGCAGTTGGCGCGCGGGGAGCCTCAGCCCCCCCACCAGCATTGTTTTGAGCCCATTGTACTTTTAGTTTTATTTATAATCTTGCGAGCTTCTCAATACCTTTCGAGGAAAGCTTTGTGAACATATCTCGACCCTTCTCTTTCAACTGCTTCCTGTCCTTTCCTGGAAATTTCGTCGCAAAGGCGATGGCGCGCTGCGTGGGAGCCACCGAGTCACCTCGCACAACCTTTGTTATCGCTTCCTGCCACGCTGAGCAATAGTTCACCCAAAGGAAGGGGGTCTCGTGGAGCTTCAATACTACTCCACAGAAGCCAATGATTCACAATTTCAGCTTTTACCTTTTTTAATTACAATTAATCGCTTATCTTGTATTGAAACATAAAATAATGGAGTAATTGAAAAACTGTACTCGTACATATAAAATTTTATATGCATCTTGTCGTGAATACATAGTTTTGCCGAATTTAAAATAATGTTAAACGTGCGTATATAATAGTAAATAATGTATTTTGAATTATTAAGTTGAATAGGCTGATGTGCCGTGACCGCTGTTGTTTGGCCGCCGACTGAGTCGACAAATACAGAGGCCAAGGCGGCTTACATCAACTATTTCACAATAAATTTCTATGCCCAATGACGACAAGACGTTTTGACGCAAGGAAAATAGTACCCACCTCATTTTTGTTTAGCATATGCTTGTTTCTTACATACTCGTGAAATTATGACCAAATATTCATTGTATTTAATAAATATGCCTTATATTCGGGTTTGTAAGAAACTTCAATGACATTACAATTGGTACGAAACGAATCCCTTAAGCACTTCTTATAGTGCTTAAGGATCTTCCCTTAAGCACTATAAATATAGAAAAAAAATAAAAATTTATTTTCAGAGTGTTTGCCTTAATCTTTGAAAAAATGTATTGTTTTTCTCTATAAAATTATTTCCAGTCAATCGATAAATTGTTACTTTTCAACAAATTAATCGTTTAATTGAAATTGTATTTTCTTTCGATTACAATGAATTGAAAGTGTTGCGATCACTACATGCGGCGAATTTATATCCCGTACATGCATTGAGGGGCGAAGCTACTATGCAGTCCGGCGCTTGGCCGAGCGGCCGAGCGCTCGAGCGCCCGGGCGCTCGGCGACCCACGAGTCTCGGCGGGAGCCGCAAGGCGGCCGGTCGAAATGTCCTTTAAACACCTATCTCTTCCCCCAAGCAAGGTCCCCCCTCCCTTCGCCGAGCGTCGGCGCGGAGCCCGAGAGTCTCGAGCGGCTGTTATCGCCTGATTGCAGAGCTCTAGTAAAGGTAAAAACAAACACAGTCTCCACTCGTCTCTCTACACCCACATCCTCAATTAGGTACAAAGCAGTTACAGACCACGGCAAAAGATTAATTGAATGGTTTCGCTACACGCATAAAACTCATCTTCATAGGTATCAAGCAATTATACTAATACTTCTAGTTGTTGCTGGAAAGAAAATCTTGAATTAATGATTATGCAAATAAACGTATTCAGACTGCACTAACCACGGTGTACACAGAAAGCGTAAATATATGATTGAGGAATCTAGGGCTTCTAAGCTTGTCATCACAAAATTGGCTTCCAGGAACAAGGGCTGAAATATTGAGATGGCCTTGATAGTGTTGAAGCGCGGGACCGAAAATTTAATTTAATGTCGAGGAATATCTTATCTTGTAGATTATCCTGTGAAAAAACGTCTCTTTGAGGCCTTGGACCTAAAATTTTAGTTTTTAAGAACTTAGGATGCTTTGTTTAGAAGTTATTTAGCGAAAACTTTGGGAAGTGTTGCGGGTTGCATTTGACTTGAATATTTAGATGCGTTTTTTAAACAAATCCTTCATATTTTAAAGTCAAAGTGTAATTCGTCACGTCTCCGTGAAATTTCCTTTCATTAGAGAACTCATATATAAAGATTGGTTGCGTGTGAGAGCCGCAACGGAAAGGTATACTATTAAAATAATACAGGAGGCGATGATAGAAATTAAAAATTCAATGTTATCGGAAGATAAGTTGGAGGCAAACAATTTAAAATTGCAGGCTGCGATCAACGAAAGTAATGAGAAATTATATGAAGCTCTTGTCAGAATGTATATACACAGGTGTTCCAAAAATAGAAAAAATTTGTCAAATGTCGCATTACAGTAGTTGTACAGACATCAGCATATGGTATATCACGTTGGTAGATGTCCTATGAAGTCAAGATTGAATCTTTCAAATGGCGAAGTAGCTTTTATTAAGTTGCCTTCAGCTTTGTGAAAACGCGTTTTTAACTCTGCACAGACCTACCATGAATTAGTAATATCTTCCATGGAGAATGGCAATTTTTTGGACGGGCCCAGCCGACTGATACCGGGATGACAAAGTGCAATGTATAGGGCACTGAGCTGCACATTTGAAGGGATAGCAGCGCTTATTCTGGAAAAAGTATTTACAAACACATTCTCCTTCCCTGGACAATAAATTATCAAGTTTTAAAACAGGCAAGTTCCAGGCGTCATCCACAATTTTCTCACTTTTAACTTTACTGAAATGTATTTGAGTAATATGAGACAGGGCGTTGATCCGTAATGACTTCAAAATGTTGGCCTTTTAAATAATGTCGCCAATAACGCAAGGATTCCACAATGGCATAAGCTTCTTTCTCTGTAGATGAGTGTTGTTGCTCTGACTTGTTCAGTGTCCTAGAGAAGAATGTGACAGGTCGACCGGCTTGACTAAAAGTAGCTATGGCAAACTCCGATGCGTCTGTTTCTACCCTGAATAGTACATCAACTTGTACTGCAGTGTCCACTTGCAGTAATGCGAGGATATATCCAAAGCTCGCCGTATCTAGAGGAATAGACAGATCAAGAGATTGAAGGCGATTAGTATCAGGTTTGTCTTGTTGGAAATGACGTACTCAAGTAAGTTTACAGATTTAACAGAAAACTAGCATATTTTTGTTTAGTGTCAAATTATGTTTCTTATATGCATCTACAAATCGTTCTAGATTACGGTTGTGTTCCACTTGTGTTCTTCCGCATATTGTAACATCACCTAGATATGGTTACGTACCTTCCAATCCTTCATCTTGAACAATTTCAACACTCTTTGAAAACAGACCACTCCATTTGTTACGCCGAATGAAACAGGTAGAAATTGGTAGATTCCCACAAGCTTCAAAAGCTCTGTATGTTCTCTGCGACTCCAGAAGCGGTAACTGATGATAGGCATTCTTGAGATCTATGGTGCTGCACACTTCATTCTCTGAAACGTTGGCTATTATTTCTTCAACCCTTGGAAGAGGGTAAGCATCTAGCATTCTATGTTTTTAGACTGAGTAACCAATAACCATTAGTTTACATTTTTTCCGCTTACAACAAAAGCTTAAGTGCCATGATGAATTGCTGGGTTCTATTAT
This sequence comes from Acheta domesticus, assembly GCA_031308135.1. Taxonomy (NCBI): domain Eukaryota; kingdom Metazoa; phylum Arthropoda; class Insecta; order Orthoptera; family Gryllidae; genus Acheta; species Acheta domesticus. The sequence goes on along the minus strand of JAHLJT010003384.1, from coordinate 1,794 downwards.
TGGTTTACACAAAAACTTTTTAATCTCATAATTTATAAATTGGTTATTTTCATTACAATACCTCCTAATTTGGTAGCTATTGGAACACATTAGGCAAGCAAAAAGCGGAATTGGACAAACTTAAGTTACAGCCGAACTGCAGATCACGAGAGGCTGCGAACCTTAAAGTTAATTTCACATAGGGGTGATACTGTACAATATCATGGCCGATTATAGCATCTTCATTATCAGTATTGTTGTAAATAAAGCATTCTATTTCTATATTGGCTTCACATCGCCACATTATTTCAGTAGATAGGGATGAATTTGCCAACACAATTTTGTCAGAATATGATATACTCTTTATGCTACATTTCCTTATAAAGAATAGTTGATAAAATTTAGAGAGCTTCCTGCATCTATTAACGCATTCGATTTCATTCAATTTACTTTGATCTCCACTGCTGATTTCTGAAGATCGTTTGGCAATGCAGAGGTGACTGATGCTAACATCCAAGTAGACGCGATTGAATTTTATAAATAATGGACGATTTCGACCTACACCCATCTTGATGTCTTTTCTTTCCGCATGATCTATTACATTTAGCCACGACGTTCAGGAATGGCGGCTTCCTTCACAAAAAGAATACTTCTCAGTTGACAAAATAGCCACAGTAGTAGGAGGTGTCTTTAAATCTAGATTACCAGCGTCATTAATATAAATAATACAGTATAAATATATATATATATATATATATATATATATATATATATATATATATATATATACAGGGTGAGTCACGTAACTTTAGCACCTTCTGTAACGTTTGAACGGTTGAAGATATTGCAATGCACTTTTCACGGAAGTCCATGAGGGAATGGGGCTAATTGATATGTGTATTGATTTCTCTTCTATCACTTTTATTTTACGAGATATTTGAGGTAACTTTGTTTTTTCAAATGGGACTATACATATTTTTTCAGTCTATCATGACAAGCGTAAAAAGACGAATCCAAAGATATAAATATTGTCATATGTTAGATAAGCATTTTTTGAGTAATTGTGATTTTTTTGCGACTAGTGTTTAACGGATATTTTCATTGTAAACTGTCAGCCCCACAAGGTCACGCAGCGCTCCCCCAGCAAACGCGGGGTCGGGGAAGGGAAGGGATTTAAGTACTTGAGGATACGAAAAATATTCACGAAACTGTTGCATTTTTTCCTGAACTCTCCTTTTCAACTTAATCCATTTTCAGTAATTTGGGTTTCTTAGGGATTGAAAATACGGATTTGTCTTAAGTAGTATTTATTGAAATAAGATTATTTCTATCTCTAAGTTATTATTATATTCGTATTAACATTGAAATTGTTTGCTCAAAATATACAATATATTTTTGTACAGTTTTAATTATTTATTCTTATTGTGCTTTGTTTCAAGATCCCATTACTACGTATCTTATGAAATCCCATTAAATGGAGTTGAAGTTATAAACAATTTTATTACAATACAAACTTATGACAAATCCTTATTTTCCATCCTTTAATTCCTTCAATCAAAGAAAGACGAAAACCTGAAAATGCGGAAGGATGGAAAGCACAGTTCAGGAAAAAACTGCAATGGTTTTGTGAATATTTGGAATACTATGTTTCGTATTTTCAAATAAGATCCCTCCCCTTCCCTTCCCTTCGCCGGGCGCACGTGTGCTGGTGGAGCGCTGCATGACCTTGGTGTGGTGAACTATTCAAAACGTCCGTTAAACCCCGGTCGCAAAAATCAAAATTAATCAAAAAAATGCTTATCTAACATATGACAT
>JAHLJT010003382.1:0-11615 GCA_031308135.1 Acheta domesticus | reverse complement strand
TAACATTTCATAGGTATGTAAATAACTATAAAAATAAAAAGATTACACTTTTATTTGTCATGTTAATATTATATAATAGCTTGTAAACAAAAATAACAAATTCCGTCGTTATGTCAGTGAGTCCTGATGTTTATTAATTTCTTTGAAAACTACAGACAGATGGCATCTTTTATTTTATGCCTATTTAATATTTGATTGTAGCTGGAATACCTAAGTAACGAATCCCATTGTCATATAATAAAAATATTCCATTCACGTGCGCAAAGTTCGCGTGCAAATCTTGCAGGATATTTGTTCATTTATTTTCAAACTATAAAGAGATAGCACCTTCTATTTTATGCCTATTTAATATTTGATTATTGCTGGTATACCAACGTAACGAATCCAATCGTCATATAATAAAAATATTCCATTCACGTGCGCAAAGTTCGCGTGCAAATCTTGCAGGATATTTGTTCATGTATTTTAAAACTACAAAGTGACGGCACCTTTTATTTTATGCCTATTTAATATTTCATTATTGCTAGTATACCAACAGAAATCCCATCGTAATGTAATGAAAATATATTCAATTCACGCGCGCACATGAGTGCATTGCAGGATGTTTATTCATTTACTTTAAAACTATAAAGAGATGGCATCTTTTATTTTATGCCTATTTAATGTTTGATTTTTGCTAGTATATCAACGTAACGAATCCCATCGTCATGCAATAAAAATATTCCATTTACGCGCTCAAATGAGTTTGTTGCAGGAAGTGTATTAATTTATTTACAAACTTTAAAGAGATGGCATCTTTTATTTTATGCCTATTTAATATTTGATTATTGCTAGTATACTAACGTAACGAATCCCATCGTCATGTAATAAAAATATTCCGTTCACGTGGGCAAGTGAGTGTCTTGCAGTATGTTTGTTAATTTCTTTTAAAACTGTTAAAAAGTTTTTAAGTGTATTTAATGATGTATTACAACTAGTCCACAATAATAGCAAGTATATTCGTCAAGTCTTTACAGTATTCCATTCCCATTCGAAATTTGATGTCATTATGTCTCAGAAACACCTTTGTAATGGGTGAAATACTGGCACTTGTAATTCAAGATACAATTACTTGTTAAGTAGTACACAAAAATTATAATTACACAGTGAATAAATTCAATATACTTTTTGGTTTTCGCAGCTTATTTTTTCTTTCTACACTAATCATTTCTGCTTGTTCGGAAACTTAACAAAACCAAATGTTTTAATATATCAAACAAGAATTCTTCTAACCTTTCACATGTACATCCGTGATTATCTCATCAGACGTTTCTGCCTAAGCGACATGCTATTAACTCTTATCAGAAAAACTATTGGTCTGTCAAAAGCAAAGAATATTGTGCAATAATTAATTGGTACCATAAACAGTCAAGAGCAAATGAGCACTACAAATAAATATTTTATGTTGGATTTGAATATAGTAATAATATGTTAGATATTAACATGACAAACCCCCGAACTATTTGTCACCGTCATGTAACTTGGCGGGTCGGCCGCGCAGGGAGGAAGGCGGCTGCGTCCTTCCGCTGTTGTCACTCTTCGTCAACCCACGCGATTCTCAGCTGAGCGGCGAGGAGCGCGCACAGGAAATCGCTTTGAGATAACGCACGGACAACTCGAGTTACTTGAGCCACGGTCCACTAGCGTCGGCCGTACACTAGCGTACACTACCGTCCACTAGCGCCGGCACGTGATTAGAATATTCCATTCAAGCACAATTCTGCCCATCATTGCAACCGCAGCGCTCGTATCCCTCATTATGTAGAGTAACGTTATTCTGAATCAAACTGTGTTGTGAATAATAAAATCTCCAAGAAGACAGAAACACAATTACACTATTGAAAATACATCATCACTTAATGTATAACATTAGCAATGAACTGAACATTTTTGTGATCACAGGGCACACTTTCTTGACTCATAATTCTTTGCTTGGAGAAAAGAGTTATTCAGGTGCTGTTTATTGAAAAATATGGTCTCAAGGACTTATTTTATGTAATTGCTTTTAAATACAAAATATAATAAACATGGAGATGACGAAAACAAAATTCTGCAAATTAAAATGAAAAACGAAAAATAGTTATTTTTCACGATGAAAATAATAGGTTTAAGCTGTTTGGACCCTGCTTGGGAAATCGTGACCTTAGACAATATAAGGAAACATTTGGTGATAATATTGAGAACAATAAGCGTTTCTTTCTATATTTCTCTTCTTTTTCTCATTCTTTTTTCTTTTTTCCGTTTCTCCTTTTGTTCCAGTCCTTTTCCTTCCTCGTTCCATCTTTTTCATTTTGTTCTATTGTTTTTCATTTCTTTTCCTGCTCATCTTGCATTAAAACATTTGTATTACTACTGGTTGCTTAACATTTCACGCAACTCCGTGGAAAATGATCAGTAATACACAATATCCCAACAAGATATTTCCACATTTCTACTGAAGTTGAAGGGCGAAGTTCTCTTCTGTAAAAATATTTTATCTATAGGAGTGTAAAAGTTGCTAATTTTTCCTAAGAATATTTGCAGTACTTTTAATTTGAAGTTCTCATGTGAAAAAGTTTTACTGGATTACGAAGAATAGAAATATGACTTGAAGTGACATTTCCTGATGCTCCTTTTTCGTTTCGTACATTAGTCTTCAGCCGTTTTACTGCAAAAAATATAGGTATTGAACTCATTGCTCAATACCTATATTTCTAACGTAATTAGTCTGCCTTTGAACATTTATATTTACATGTGTAACAGCGTAGACGGGAAATAATATAGTACTTACAAAAGTTTTTCTCAAACTTTGTTCTCGATTTGAGCAAGAATGACAAATATGTTTTCTTCCGTTGTTAAAATTTTATTGTCGTATCATACTTCTAATATGTAATTAAAACATGCGATTTACACACATATTCAATGATTGTGTGTGTGTGCGTGTGAGAGAGAGAGAGAGAGAGAGAGAGGGAATGAGTGACATAAAGTGAGTTAGTTAGTGTGTGTGTGTATGTGTGTGAGTGAAAGTGTGAGGAAGTGATTGAAAGTGTGTGTGGTGTGTGTGTGTGTGTGTGTGTGTGCGAGAGTGAGTGTGCGAGAGAGAGTGTTATGTGTGCGAGAGAGAGAGAGAGAGTGTGTGTGCGAGAGAGTGTGTGTGTGTGTGAGCGAGAGAGTGTGTGAAGGAGAAAAAGTGGTGTGAGAGAGAGAAACATATGTATGTTAAGCACTAAATACTATTTGTTTACTGTTTAATAGATTTCGAATGTTTTTAAATGTAATCTTCAATATGTAATTAATCTTTCAAGGTACCTGGCTGCTGTGACCAGCAGTTGCTCTGTAACATGTTGAGGCTTGATGTGGAAGACAGGTCCGTTTATGAAGCAACATCACCCTCTCAAAAATCAGAGGCCGGTTGGTCCAGCAAGGTTGACTTTTATCTTAGATGATGTCGTAACCAGGAAATGGAGTAAAGAAACGAGGTTTCCGTTTCGTCTAGGAAGGTTTTGTGCAACTATTGAAACCTTGTTGCGATTTATGGTATCCTTTTTTCAGTACAATTTCACCACAATGCTCAATTTTATTAATACAAAGGTACAGCATTAAAAGCACGAACTGAAAATTTGAATGTCTTTATTTGTCCGTAAAAAACATCGATTATTTTGAACTGTTTGCTTCGTCACTTTCTTTAGCAATTTCTGTAGATCCTTCTCCAGAGTTCGTGCCCTTTCTATACTTGATTCTGCATTGGCCTTGAGGCCTTACCTGCTTGTGTGTGTGTGTGTTGGCAGCTGGCGTCCGCGGCGGGGCACGTGGGCGCGCTGCGCGTGCTGCTGGCGGGCGCCGAGGCGGAGGGCGCGGCGGAGGCGGCGGCGGCGGCGCCGGGGGCGGCGGGGGTTGGGCTGCGGTGGGGCGCGCTGCGCGGCGCGCTGGCCGCCGTGGGGTCGGAGGCGGCGGCGCGCGTGCTGCTGCAGGCGCACTCCGTGGCGCTCGAGGGCCCCTTCGCCGAGGACGCGCTCTGGGCCGCCGCCAGCACCCAGCGCATGCACTCGGTCAGTCCGCTACCCCCCCCCCCGCGCGCCACGAAATGTTGCGATATAGTGCGATTTTTTGTAACTCTGCCCCTCAAGCCCCTATTTACAAAAGAAATTAATATATTTGTTCAGAAACAAAATTAAGCGAGAAATAAAAAAAGCACCCAATTTACACAATTCGTCTGCTTTTTTTTTATTTCTAGCTTAATTTTTCTGTCTGAGCAAATATATCCATTTATTTAGTAAATAATAAACAATTTACATGTTTCTGGAGTGTTACTATGCTTCCATAATGCAAACGTTTGCCTAGAAATAATTTTTCCAAACCAAATTTTGAGTGCTCATTGCGGCCCAACCATTCGCAATATCCACGTAATTTATTAGACAAAATATGCTTACAATTGTCTTAAGAGCTTATTTTCGAAGTTTCGACGTTTTCCCCCGGACTTCCTATATATATATATATATATATAATAAATGTCAAGTGCAAGTATACTTGTAATTTTATTAAGTAACGTTTAAAGTATTCAGTAATTTATTTTCAATTTACGGGAGGGGGGGTGACACCAACGGGGCACGATCGTGTGTGCAGGTGAAGGTGCTGCTGGCGGCGGGCGTGGACCCCGACGCGTGCGACCACGAGGGCTTCACGGCGCTGCACCGCGCGGCGGAGCACGGCCACGAGGACCTGGCGCGCCTGCTGCTCGACCGGGGCGTGCTGCGCGACAGACAGGTACCTTTCCGTCTCCCGTCCTCGCCCCTTGCGCAACGTCACACACGCGGGAGGCCGTCGGGGCTTGGAGAGAGCTTCTCCTGGTGGGGCAGCGGGTGACCCCGCTGGTAACAGCGGAGGCGGATCCAGAGGGGGCGTGCCCCCCTCTCCCCAAAAAAGGACCTAACGTTTTCGTTTCTTACCTTCCTTTATTTAGCAAAATTGATTTAAATATTTGTTAGAATTATGTAATTATTTAAAAAATAATATTATATAGTATCTTATATACACTATAAAAATAATATACAATAAGTAACAAATATGCTTATTATTTAATAATAATCTATGACCCCCCCCCAAATGATCAGCTGGATCCGCCAGTGGGTGGGAGATACCTCGTTATGGAAACACCCGCTAGTCGACGTATAGGTCGGCGCGGGATCTCACCACCTAGGGGAGATCAAGCCACCTGCCGATATTAAAACATCATGCACACTTATGGGAGTAACGTCGTTAGCAGTTGAGGCGCTCGGAATTATTATAGAATCAGTTTATATAAACATGATATTTAATATGGCCATCAGTGCGCATGAATCCAGAGTAGAGCTGTGTGACTAGAGGGGCGTGCGTGTGTGTGTGTGTGTGTGCAGGACGTGACGCTGCGCACGGCGCTGCACGTGGCGTCGGAGCACGGGCAGTTGGCGGTGGCGGAGATGCTGCTGGCGGCGGGCTGGGACCCCGCGCACAAGGACGACTGCGGCTGCACGCCGCTGCACTACGCCTCGCAGTGGGGGTGAGACGCGCAACCGCTCTTCAGGGCGCTACAAAATACTTCCGTGCATGAGCGTAACGCCGCGGCGCGTGTTTCGTGCGCAGGCACGTGGAGTGCGTGCGCGCGCTGCTGGCGGCGGGCGGGCCCGAGCTGGTGCACGCGGCGGACCGCGACGGGCGCACGGCGCTGCACTACGCGGTGCGCGGCGACCACGAGTGGCTGCTGCCGCCCACGCACCCGCACGCGCTCGCCTTCGACGCCTTCGCCCAGGCCCACGCACGCCCCGCGCCCAGGGGGGCCGGGGCCGCGGACGCGGACGACCCGCTGCGCCTGGGCATGCCGCTGCACGTGGCGGCCGCCGCCGCGCGCGCCATCCTCGCCGCCATGGCCGCGCAGCTGCGCCGCCTCACCCACTGACGCGGAGACAGCGTTCGCTCCGCGGTGCCGCAGTTGCCGAGCGACGTACATTCGGTGCTGGCGGCACCACCCGTCATGTTCCACACGTGATATTCGGCACCGCGGCTCCGCACGTGCCACGTGCGCACGAACATTCGGTGCTGGGCGGCCCCGCGCTTTCGGTGTTCGGCGAGTAGCGAGCGACTATATTCGGTGCTGGCGGCTCCACACATTTGATGTTCGGCGAGTAGCGAACGACTAATATTCGGTGCTGGCGGCTCCACACGAGATGTACGGCGAGTAGATAGCGACTAACATGTGGTGTGGGCCTTACGGCGGCCCCGCGCATTGTTTACTATAGTAGCGAGCAACCACCCCTCGGATCCCAAGTATTGTCGAGGGTTGCTTTCTATTTGCCGAGCGCCAAACATTCGGCGCTCGACCTCCCTTCCGCGAGTCGGTCTTTTGCTCATATCAAAGGAAGCGAACATTCGCCGAGCACATCGGCTGCTCGGGATTGGGCGAGAGGTCGCTCGCTTAAGACGGCTCCACACATTCGCTTTTCGGTGAACAGCGAGCAACCGCTCACCGAATCCCTAGTAGTGTGGACGGGTCGCTTGCTATTTGCCGAGTGACGAACATTCGGCGCTCGCCCTACCCACCGCGTGTCGGTCTTTTGGACACATCAAAGGGAGCGAACATTCGCCGAACACATCAGCTGGTCGGGATCGGGCGAGCAGTAGCTCGCTGCTGGACGAATGCCGAATGTATGGAGCCACCTTTAAGGCAGGATGTGTAACAATGACCTAATGTCATCGGACACTCCAAAAAAAAAAATGAAGTACAGTTGTGCGTGGGCGCTCTCTGGCGAATGCTGCACGTTCACACGTTTTTTTCTTTTTATCTTTCCTCCTTCACCCCCTCCCCCTCAATTTGTTGCGTCGTTTACGCAACACATCACTTCAGCCGTTTTGGGGCATTGAGAGTTTCTACGTTGGAGGTCATGTTTGTTACATATTGTCTCGTAACGTCGCAGCCGGTCGATGCCTTTTATCGTTTTGGCCAGGGTCTCGGCGCCGTCAGTAACCGAGGTTCCCGGACGGTCACCATCCGGGAATTCGCGGCTCCTCGAATTGCTTAACTTCCGTGAATTCACGAAGCGTAGTAAGCAATTAAACTAACGGCGCCTGCACAACCTTCACACGTTGCTTATAACTAAATATTCTCAAGGGTATAAAGTATGTATTTCATTACTTATGGAATTTGGAGAGTTTTCGGGAAAAGGCATGTGGGATTAGAACAAGAAAAAAATATCCAAATTCTCCAGTAAACGAATTCTGCCCGACGTCGGGCGGAATCTTTTTTTTTTTTCTCTCTCTTTCTCAGTCAAGGTTGAGTTTTTTTTCTTTCATTCTTTTTCTTTTTGTCTTTTCTTTGGCGAGACTGATTGGTCAGTCGATTGATTAATTTGGGAGCCACCACACAAATGTTAACTATAAGTAAATATTGTTTTGGACAATATCCTTGCATGATATTGAGTATTCGTATTGTGCTGTAATATTGTGTACCTTGAGGAAGGTCCCAAAATGCAATTTACCTTGTCATACTGAGGCCACCAGCCCAGTTGAGAAGGACGTTCATGAAAAAACAAACAAACAGAAGAGCAAATGTCCCCTCGAGAACCCATCTCAGGATTTAGCATTTTGCTAATGTTGCAATGTGACAAGCAGTGAAAAAGAGCAAGAGCTCTCATTCACATTCTGAAGGAAGCATAATAAAAAGGTAGAGAGGCATAGAGGAGGACGTAGAATGGATTCTACGTCTGTTCTGAATCACCATGATCAACAAGCTGTCTTCTGCAGGGAGAAAAATCTATACAATAAATGGACCTAGTCATGCAATACAGAATTAATTAATGTTTCAAACAAAATGAGAATACCACATTTGAATTTATTGTAACTGATTATAAAAAGTTTGAGAGATGTAGATTAAATTTTCTTTCTGACAGTATTTTTAGTTTTGTTTTGGTTAAAAGTCAAGACTGTAATGCCATTAATTTTCTAAAGTGAAATGAGCTTTTTTGTTACATTCGTAGTGTTTCCAATGTTGATGTGAAAAAAAATCATCATATTTGTGTACTTGACGAAGTATCTCTATCACATTAAAGTAGTATTGTTATAGGCTTTCCACATTAATATTTTACTAGTTGAATGTAGCTTCACCGACTCTGTAAACTGTTTTAAAAGTAAATTCATGTGTTGAAAATTTCTTTCTTGTGTAGCTTTGTTCAAATATGTTCTTTGAGTATCTGGCAATGGACTTACTAATGAATCGTAGTAGCTGTTTATACTGAAAGAGAAACTACTGGTTTCACAGATCACCATGATATCCAAAAATGCCCCTTAAATGCCGACCGCTTCAGCAGAACTAAACAAAAATCCGCCGAGTGATAAAAGAGGGTCAGGGAAGAAGCTACTATGACTGTCAATGCTCTCGCTCACACATAGCAGACGTTATTGCAAAAACGAATTTTACTTGGTGCCTGTCAGACCGATGTTTCCATATAAGTGTTAATATTATACTCCAGTGCAAAAATTCCCAACACTCAATGTCCTTGTATATTAACTCCAAATGGGAAATGAACTGGTCACATTGCAATTTCAAAATTATAATCGCTGTAAAAAAATACTTACTGGTATATGAATGACGCGACAGCACAGCTATATTTTTTACATTTTGTTTTCTAATATGAACATAAATGATCACCTGTAAGCTGTTGTTCTGCGTTATAATGCTAATAGAAAATCATTCTCCATTAGTTCGGAAAATTCTGACACAAAATCTTCAAGTACATTTGATTCCCCTGAGTTGCTTAACACTTCCATATTTTTGTCCCCTATTTTAAGATTTTAAAACTCCACAAACTCGGCCTGATTTTTGTTCTGCAGGCAAATATATATTAAAAGGTTACTATTTTGTATGTTTATGTGCATAAGTTGTAAGTCTAATTGAAAATCGATTTTTGCACGCTTAAGAAATGTATTGTTTAGTATTTACAGTTTTTGTTTCCTTTGTATTCACTTCACGTTCTTCAAATTTAATGTTCCAGGGCAAGTTGCAAATTCTTTATGCAAAATACACATGAAACACTTCACACTTCATTACAACTGAAGTACTTCAGAATTTACCACACATTCTGCCGGGTGATATTCATTCAGTTTTTTCTCGTTTGTCAAAAATCAGTGTTGCCATCCTTGTGGAACAAAATTATGGTGTTGTGGACTGAAAATAACCACGGAATAATAGGTTTAATCAACGCCACCTGCATAGATCTATTTAATTCCCGTAGTACTCACAAGGATTGTAGATTCAAAACACGAAAAAACATGTTTTTGACAATTTCTTGGAATCTTATGGCTGAATCTAAAACAAATTATCAGTTCCCCAACAGGAGACCGAGACATGCTCAATGACACCTGTCTTGATGTCTATGTCTTCTTTGGTGCACAGGAAGTGGTCTAGCTATGAGACATGGAAATCTCCACACATGCATGGTATAGGAGTTTACTCAAATACTATATAGGGATAAGGTTAACATTTCTTTATTTGTATTTCTGGTGTTTTCATTTAACTCTTGCTAATGCTCTAACTAATATTGAATGTACAAAAATTAAAATTTTCTATCAAATCTGTAAAAATATCTGTATATATGTGGAAATTATAAGAAGACATTACTTAAACCCTATAATCTGTTTAAGGAGATAAACTTAAGAAAATAAAGTATATCATAATAATTATTCTGGCCATCAAATTGAACTAACATCGTAAAACTAACACAAAGGACACTACCATTTTGTAGCTAGTTTCATATTTCCTTTCATATATCTTTATATCAGTTAATGTAGAGAATTTTGTTCCAAAATGGCAATAAGAGTCAAATTTTCTTTTTGGTCCACTCTTTTTAACGACAGCGTGAAACATAGAGTTCAGAAATTATACGAACCGACTAAGTGCCAGTAAGTACCATATTGCATAACTAGATCAGGTCCTTCTGACTACCTACTTCCCTGCATATAAATCGGGTATGATAAGTTATCTTCAGAGGATTCAAGCTATTCTGTTGAGACAGAACAAAAGAAAAAAAGGGAAACGCTTGCACAATCACCTCCATATTTCCTTGACTGAAAGACTGGAGGCCAAGAAAACAGGTTGGTAGGTTGATCAAAACAGGCTATGCCTATTGATGTGAAGGTATTAGGATCAAGTCTTCTAGAGTAGATTCCATAGAGAACTTACGTTGTCATGACCTTGACAGCTGTGTGCAATTTGCTTCAAAATTGCCTCTTAAGAAAAAGTTAAAATGCATGTCAAATTAGCATTTCAGTGGTGATGTACAGAATAGTTATCCCATAACATGGAAGCTGCAAAGCATAGTCGTTAAGCTTCATCACTTCTAAGACAGCAATTGTGGGAAGAAAAAAAAATCTTCAATTTCAGACTGGCATTGGTCTGTGACAGAGAGATGTGATGCCACAACTTAGTCAGCTTTCAGCTGCTTTTTGATCCTGCACTTTTCATAGCATAGGTAGAGATTAGAAAATGTGTTAATAAATAATTGTGAAACAGAAAATCCACACAAATATTCAATACTAATGAGTTTCAGTGTATTTTGTTTTACTTTGTATACAACAATTCATAAAAGAGATTAGAATGCACAAAAGAAATTGGGTAATAATTTTGCTCTTTAATGATTCTTTTTTTACTAAATTGTCAGACAATATTTATTATCTGCATCAGATTAATATTAGAAGTTTGAAAATACAAGATCTAGATTATATGTCATTGAACAATAGGTTAGGAATAGTGTTTAGTTGGTAGGGAAAACAGTGCAATTGTAAAGTGCATACTTCTCTGATTAAAATGATGATTGGGGTGAGTTTTGTACAAAACCACACACTGCAATATTCAATTATTGTAATTATTGAAGTATTTATGTGATTATTACGTTGTACAATAATTTACAAATTTCATTCATATATTGATTTAAACCATAATTCAAACCAGTCAAGAATGGAACCGTAGAAAACTGGAAAAAATTGTGCACGTCTTAAAAGTGGCATTAATACCTGGACATAGAATGAGATACAGTGGTGTTAGTTTCATGGAAAGTTTGTGCCATGGAAATACCATGACATTTAGGTATGTTCATCACAGACTTAACATTAAATCTTTGATATGAAACTGGTGTAGTTCTTTTCCAATAGTGCTGCTGTCCGAAATATTCATCATCAACCCCAATATGATCTCTCTTATGAATACCAGTATTTTATTAGCTGTCTTAAATTCTGAAAGTCAACATCTTAACCCTAATCTTTGAGCATGATGTCTTGCAATGCCAGAAGAGTGAAGGAAAAAATGTGCCATGTGCATTTGCAGATTTTCACTACTTGATAGCAGAATTAATGAGGAAAGGAATTCTGATCTGCAGTCATGCAATGAAGAAAATAATGGATGTAGCAGGGACGACAAATGTCACATTAATACTTGCAAAAAAAAATTGCCATAATTGCAAACAGATTTCACATAAATGTGAATAGAAATTGCCTTCTTTTGAAGTGATGATATTACATTAAAATACAATTGTAAAATGAACTTAAGAACTAGTTCTGGAAGATGCACTCTTCAG
>JAHLJT010003381.1:0-12418 GCA_031308135.1 Acheta domesticus | reverse complement strand
ACATTATTAACATATAATATTTCTTCAAATAATTAATTCCGCGTTCTATAAGTCTTTTAGGTCTTCCATAATTTTGTTAATTTTAATAATGATGATCTGCAACGCCTCTCGTCGCCCACATTAAGGTTTCTTCATAAAAATCTTGCCATTTGTGTTATTGTATTTTGACACGTCACGTGAACTTTTCTCCATATCTACACATTCCAATTTAAGTGAACCCGTCGTCCGATCGCGTCCAAACAAAGACCAAAATGTTTATTTATTCATTTCTAATTTACTATTTCGTCAGACTTTATTTCAAAATTACCAAATCAGACGCGTTTTCAAAATCATCAAATATGACTTTCCGCGGCGCGTCATTCCTTGTCTTGCCACTATCGATTCACGTACAAGTTGGCTGCTTAACTATAGTCTAATAAATGTTTACATTTACTTCAAACTGTTTATGGGGAATATGCCATACATGAAATCATTACACATGGTCTTTTTTTAAATTTAATACTCAACTCTTGACTCTGTTACGTGTTACAACGTTACATCCATTTAATATACATTTACACTTCTTCCAATTAATGTCCGCAAAATGTAAATTTCCCATAATGGTGTCAAAAAATGTAATTTTCCTAAGTTAATAACAAAAGTTCTTTGAAGAAGTGAAATTATTGTGACGAAAGGTCAAAAAGCAAAAGAAAATATGTGACTGTTAGTTTCGAATGCCGAGAATTTAATAGACACGATGGCAATTTTCATCCGTCTGGTAGATTAATTTTTGGATCAAACAGTAGTCTTGCCGACTTCATAACTATCACTCCACATTGCTTGTAATACTCAATTAATTTTGTTTTCAAAACTTTGATATACGAATCAAGCCGGGGAGCGTGCGTAATGAAATTACAAAAGTCTGTCGGGGCATCAATAAGCGAATTGAAGCATTTGATAACTAAATACTATTTCTCTCCACTTCCACCTCCCATCGACTTACTCTATCGTGGCTGTTTGTACCATTCCACACGATACTCCAACACTATTATCAATGTTATCAATGTGGTATCCTATTTCATTTCATTACATTGTCAACCGGTTCCGGCATCTTTCCATCATTCTTATCGTCTTGTCACATTGCCACTTCCTCAGGCGTCTCGTTACCTCGTGTTTATTACACCATTCATGCCATCCAACACGTTCATCTCACCGCCTCTCCCAACTCCCTTACTATTCTGTCTGCTTTTCCTGCTCTCTGTAACCTCAACACTTCACATAGACGTTCCGTTATTGCTTCAGGTCACTCACATCGACTCAATTTCCCGCTTGTCTCCGACACCTGCATATACTCTTCCTCCAATACTACTGCCTGAAGCCTCTATCCCCGAGACACTACTTTGTTTTGGTTGACGCAACGTACCTCGTTGTGAGAAAGTCCACCACCCCCATTATACCTCGTACACTTTCATCACTACAACCAGCATCGGCGATATAATCGCTACGGCCCCTGCTGTCGACGCAACTGCCACGTTGGCATAATGCGGGCCGACTTCTTTCGCACGACACCTCGCCTCATCAGATCCATCTAGGACTTCCCAACTCGCCCATCTCTCCAACGACCACATCCCCCGTCACCGTCACCATCCCTGCACAACATCGGCGGCGCGACGAATCGCGCCGTCGCAACAACTTTCGTTAACTTTGGCAACATTCATCGGCCGCAATCCACGTTGAGCGCGCGAATTAAGTTCTTAACATCAAAATTCCAGTTTTTAAAAAGGAAAATTTATTCTTGAAGAATAGTACACCAAATTTCTTAGAATAATGACGACGAACATGAACAGAGTCCCGAAGAACAATGCTGGAGAGAGCTCTTCGGTTTTAGTATATATAGTTTTGACCTGTTTACAAGTATTCGAAAGTATATGAAAGTAACCCAGATTTCTCTGGGAATCTATAAGTGCACACTTGTTTGTCGTGCATAGGAATGCCTTTAGGTCAGGGATGTAATTCCTCCTCCCTTAAGATGGAGCTCTCCTGAGATCCATTACATGTGATGTCTTCATTACATTCAATATTTTCCTTTCTACATTTTTTGTACAGGTAATACAGTATAATACATATAAATGCACAAAGCATAATAATGCTTAAATAATCGTGAGAGTTACATGTGTTGTTGCATGGATGAGCAACGTTTCGTCCTTAATTTCAAGTAATTTTTGTTGTATATTATTTACATTGGTTTGATTAAATTCTAATAGATACAATTTTTGTTTTGTTTTTACATGTAGTTGAACCACTTCTGGTAACTTAATTCTAAATGTATCATTTCTATTTATATAATATTCATTATTGATATACAGGTTACAATAATTTCTTATAATACTAGTTTTTTTAATTGAGAATTCTCTGACTTAGGTTTACATTGGTTTATACCTGTATTACATTATGTGAAATAACAATTACCTCGTCATAAAGTTGTAAAGTATTAGTTCTAGTCAATTTTACATTTATTGTTTCGCAAGTTGATAAATCTCTTAAGTTACATTGAAAATTCTGGTAACCAGTTGGTTGATAACATATATCTTTACAGTTTTCATTAGTCCATAACCTATCTCCATACTCATTTTCCAGTAAGTAATTTGCAGGTAACTTCAAGGTCATATTATGCATGTTTGGTATCGGTACAATACGTTTGGTTTGATATACAGTTGGTCTTAAAATTGGAACATTCAAAATAAAAGTTACAGTGTCTGACGTTCCTACTCCATTCATTTTACATTTTTGTAAGAATTCATAGATATGGTTATATTTGTTGAATAACAATTGTGATGAGTACAAATCTTGTAATTGATTTAATAAAGTGTTAATCTCATCATACTGAAACAATTCAGATTTATATTTTGAGTCTGTATAGCATTAATTGTTCTCTCTATTATGAGTACATGATCTTTTAATAAAGATATTTGACTCTGAAATTGGAATTCAAGGTACAAATGGTCAATTCTTGATTGAACCCGTTCTAAGTACAAACGTGTTTCATTTTCATTCTGTTTAATAATGTTAAGCTCTTTTTCATATCTATCTATAGTTTGCTTGGCAATAGTAGTGACTGAGTTAATTTCCTTTTTGAGTATGTTTTGATTTTCTTTACGGATTTCTAATTCTTTTTGAAGATTTTCTAGGTCGTTGTTGGTCAGGATTGCCAGTAACCCATTTGATAAATGGTTCCAACACCATTTATTATTCCTCGTTTTTGACGAGTTGTGTTATTTTAAATATTTGATTTTCTAAGGCTAGCATTTCTCTATGTAACTGAACACTGAGGGTCGTATTTCCCATTTGATTGTTAATAATTATATAATTTGATAAGAGACTATAATATGCTTGCTTTAATAAAGTAGTATTATATATATAATATATTTTATGATAATGAGAGAGTAGCTGGACAGGTTTTAATTCTAGTTCAATGTACGGTGTTTCTGGTGGTATCTCTTGAATGTCCAGGCCTTGGACTCTCGGTAACAAACAGGGTGTCAGGAATATTATTACTATCCGGATCATTTTCCTGAAAAATATTATCTCTTTAATTCTATTGATTGCAATATTTTTAATTTGCTTAGTTCTTGCTACAAGTACTTGGACTACTTTGTCATTTAATTGATCTATTATGATTGCCTTTTCGTACCGGGGGGATGTTTTGCTTCTTTCATTTTTGTAATCTTTTATGAAGACCACCTGATCTTTCTGAAAATTATAATTTTGTCTGTCTACGTTTCTACGATCTAAATTGCTCGCCTCCTTTTGACTTTGCCTCTGGGTAATTTCTTGGTAAAATGGGAGTAAATGGGTTTTGTACAGGTTTATGAATTCATTTCTGTAATGTTGCTCTAAATCTGGGATTAGGGAATCATTGTCATCACGAGGTCCATATAGAAGAGTGAAGGGTGTATAGTTTGTCAAAGAGTGTACAGATTGGTTATAGATAAGTGTAGCTGTTACACTAGTTCTTCAATTGGAGTTGTTTTATCTTGTATTCTTAGAACGCGTAGTTTCTCGATGATTGTGCTATGCAACCTCTCTATTGGTGAGTTGGATGAAGGGTTCTTTGGGGTGGTAAAATGAATTTCTACTTTATGAAGTTTGACAAATTCTTTAATTAATCCCTATTAAATTCAGTATCAGCCGTTATTTTCTTAGGTATATTATGATGTGAAAGATAATGTTTCAGTTTCTTAGTTAGGGTTGTGGAATTACTATCGGTGATATAATACAACTGAGCGTATTTTGAGAAAAGGTCGATTAATGTCAGAAACTTTCTTCCTTCTAAAGTAAGAATGTCAATGAAAACATGTTCCATGGGTCGTGTTGCTATTAGAGGTCCTTGAATTTTGGGTTTGTATGGATGCCTATCATACTTAGCCTGTTTGCATATTTCACATTTATTGATATAGTTGATTATTAATTGTTTCATTTTAGGAGTATATATCCTTTGATTGAAGTGTGCTATTGTTTCAATTATTCCGTTGTGATTCTGAGAATGGTAGTGTATTAATTTTTCCAAGAAATTTTCTTTTGCTAAGAACGCAGTTACTTTGTTACATTTGGTAAATTTTGTTTCACTATTGAAAAGTTTTTGGGTTAAGTTTATAAAAATCTTTTCGATTTCTGGGTCGTGAAAATAGACCGCATAGGTTATTTTTGGTCTGGTGTTCTGAAGGAGAAAGTCTTTCAGATCATTTTCGATGTTTCCTCTGTTCAATATGACATTGATACAGTTACTTTCCTCATTTCTCTTAAACGTATGCTTTTCTCCGATTTTAAAAGTGAATTTGTTCTGATAGGAATGAAAATTTCTTTCCGAATATGTCATCTCACAGATTGGATTTTCATTTGAAGTGTGTTGTGTTTGAATTGTTTCGTTATTGTCTATGTCTGTTAAATCGTTTTCACTATTTGGGTCTTCTAATGGTCTTAAGAGGTCATCCAGGTCATTTATGTCCATTACAGACGGTTCTGCTATCATCGACGGTTCGTCTATTATACTTTCAGCAGTAGGGTTTTCCATTGATTCTAGTATGTCCGCAAGTTCATCAATATAGCCGTTTCTCTTTCGTCCGTGTTATTCAGCTCTGTATTTCTGATTCCTTGATTGTAATTCTTGATAACGCGTCAGCAACTAAATTCTCTTTTCCCTTTTTGTATTTAATTTCGTAATCATATTCCTCGAGTTTTAATCTCCATTTGGTTAGTCTAGAATTGGGATCTTTTATCGAAAACAGCCATACAAGTGGTTTATGGTCGGTTTCAATAATGAATTTTCTCCCGTAAATATATGGTCTAAAATGTTTGCAAGCTTCTAATATTGATAAAAGTTCCTTTTCAATTGTTGAATAATTCCTCTCAGCTGTATTTAACGATCTTGAATAGAAGGCAATTGGGTGGTTTCTTTGTGACAGAACGGAACCTATAGCCGTGTTACTTGCGTCCGTTGTTAACTGAAATGTCATTTCAAAATCTGGGTACGCTAATACAGGTGAGTTTTGAATTAGCTCTTTACACTTAAGAAATGCTTCTACGTATGTGGAATCATTTAAATTTATTACTTTACCTTTCTTTAAGTATTTGGTCATTGGGGAAGTGATTTTTGCAAAGTCCTTTATAAATTTGCGATAGAATCCTACTAGCCCTAAGAATTGTTTGATTTCTTGGTGGGTTTTTGGTATAGGATAATTCGCTATACATTTTAATTTATCTGGATTAGGTTTTATGCCGTCATTTGTAATTATATGGCCTAAAAAGGGTACGTCTGTTCTGATGAATTCGCTTTTGTCTAATTGTACTTTTAGGTTGTACTTCCTAAATTCATCAAAAATTGTTTTGATATGGCTGATGTGTTCTTGTAATGATTTTGAAAAAATGACTACATCGTCCATATACACAAAACAGAATTTGTTTATATATTTCAACAAAACTTGATCCATCATGCGTTGGAATGTGGCAGGGGCATTTTTTAAGCCGAACGGCATTCTAGTATATTCATAATGTCCGTTTTCAACTGTAAAGGCCGTTTTTCAATACTGTCTTCATGAATCTGAATTTGGTGAAACCCTTGCGCTAAATCTAAGGTGGAAAAGTACCGACATTTCCCGAGATTATCAAGGATGTCATCTATCCTTGGTAAAGGATATTTATCCTCAATGGTTGCCTGGTTTAATTTTCTGTAATCTATTACCATCCGCCATTTCTTTTGTCCACTCGCATCTGACTTTTTTGGTACTATCCATACCGGCTAGAGTACGGGGATGTTGAGGGGCGTATTATCTCGTCTTTCAATAGTTTCTCGACCTGTTTTTGAATTTCACCTTCATGTGGTGGGGATGTCTAAAATTCCTAGTAAATACTGGATCATTATTAGTAGTTCGTATATGATGTTTCACTAAGCATGCCGAACTGAGCTTTACATTAGTTTGATAGAAAATATCTGTGTATTGTCTGCATAGATTGATTATCATATTTCTTTCCTCATTATTCATATGTTCTGTTCTTACATTATTGATTATCTCTTTATTGAGTTCGCTATGTATGTTGAATGGGTTCCTATCACTTATTATAAATTCGCTTAACGGTTCTGCTTCAATTGGTGTTAAATTGTTAATTTCTACTTCCGACTCATGGGGTATTTCTATGTAGTTGTTTCTACTAACATATATTCCTTCAGGAATTATTAAGTTTTTGATTTTAGTTTCTGGAATGTATATGTTTCCACTAACTTTTACAGGTACAAAGAGAGTCTTAGAGATTCTTTTTAGAGGCATGGGATTAACATTATTCAGTTCCTCATAAAAAGGAATCGGCTTCCTTGGATAGTTAGCGTGTTGGTTTGGTAATTTAAATAGCTCCAAGCTGTTTTAGATCGTTAGTAGATATAAGTGCATCATAATGATTATTCCAATCTAACACTAAAAACTTGATTGGTTTGTTAATGTTATAATTCGTAAACAAGGGATATTTAAATGCAATATTTCCATAATGGTTTTGTTTCACCGTCGTCAGTTTAAAATTATATGGATAAAAATAGTTCTTAACCTTTCGTTTGCTACACTTGAATTCATGATAGATGATGATGCTCCTGAGTCTATTAAAATTTTAAGTCCTTCAATTATAATGAAAGGAAGTTTGGGGCCTGCATAATTATTCAAGTGTTCAGTGTGTCTGAGGCTGGTATGTGAAAATTTACCGCTTGGTCGCTTTTCCTGCTTTCTACTTCCTGGGGGTCTTCCGCGTTACTGATTTCCCTTTCATTTTCCTGTTCCTCAGATTGCTGACCGATATACTGAATAAACGTCCTTCGTCGTCTTGAAAGATGTCAGATGTCTCATTTTGGTTAAATAATTCCTCTACTATTATGTTGGAGGGTCTTGTGACGTTTTGTGGTCGGTTTCGATTACTGTTTGCTGTCGAGATAGACATTGGTGTCGGTCTGTCAAGTCGCGGTTTGTTGAAGTGAGTATTAAATGCCTGAGTTCTCTGGAGTTGGTTTGGATTGAATTGGTTGAAGGGTTGATTTGGACGAATTGGATTATTAAAGGGTTGATTCCTAAAGGGTTGATTTACGAAGGGCGGGTTCTGATAGTAGGGCATCTGCGGTCTCCAAGGTGTGAATAGTGGAGTATTTGGTGGTTTGGGGTGTTTATTCTGATTAACTGTGGTCTTTGATTGTTTCGGTCGTTTGGTTTAAAATTTGTTCTCATGAAATTTACATATCGATCGTGAGTTTTTTCGTCATCGAGTTCTATACACTTTTGCAATGCATCTTCAATATTATTAATTAAGCTATGTTCTATTTTGGTTTTATAAGGTTCTACGAGTCCTCTTTTGAAAGCTTTCATTGCGGTAGATGTATAAAGCTGCTTCTTAAGCGTGAGTAAGGGCTCTTCAGATGTTAAGGATACCGTGTCATTTAACTGCTGTGATAGTTCTTTTATTCTATGATAATAATCTAGGTAACTTTCATTTAGTTGTTGGTAAGAGGAGGCTAATTTAAACTGCAGGTGTTCTTCCGAACGAACTTTACCAAAACAAAGGATCAGTTTATGTTTGAGATCTGTCCAGTTGATCATAGTGTTATTTTTATAACGGATTCGGCTTCGCCTATTATTTTAGATTGGATGAAGCTAAAAATGAAAAGGGTATGGTCTCTTTGCTCTGGGGCTAGTGATAATCTAGACAACATTACTTCTACTTGTTTGATGAACTTGGTAAGATCATCATTAGGTCCGGAATAAGTCGGAATCAATTTTGAATATAAATCGAATTTTTCCTTAAATTCCATTTCTATAAATCCTGAATCGTTATACACTTTAAGAATGAATGGAACAGAAAACTTACAGATTTGAAAGTACCACAGGGAAGAAGCTGTAATGGGCTGCGGAGAAACTGCGGAGTAGCTGCGAAGACGCTGCGAAGAAGCTGCGAAGAACTGCGACGAGCTGCGAAGAACTGCGACGAGTTGCGAAGAACTGCGACGAGCTGCGAAGAACTGCGACGAGCTGCGAAGAACTGCGACGAGCTGCGAAGAACTGCGACGAGCTGCGAAGAACTGCGACGAGCTGCGAAGAACTGCGACGAGCTCCGATGGGATGCGAAGAAACTGCGGTGTATCTTCTTAATTATTCTTATATATTCTTTCTAATTATTCTTATATACTCTTTTAATTCTTCTTATAAATTATTGTAATTCTTCTTATAAATTATTTTAATTCTTCTTATAAAGTATTTTAATTCTTCTTGTAATTCTTTTAATTCTTTGTAATAATTCTTTTAATTCTTCTTATAAATTCTTTTTAATTCTTTGTAATAATTCTTGTAATTCTTCTTATATATTCTATTAATTTTATTAACTTACGTTAGGTTGGTGGATGTTAGCTTGGCTGTCGACGATCGTAAGTTGATGTCTCTGGCTTTGCTGAACCTTACCAGTGGCAATGGTTTGTTAAACCGTTGATGATCTTCAGTAGATTTCGCTGGCTTTCCAGAACTTTTGCCGTTGAATTTTGATGATGGACAGTGCAGCTCCGACTGGATTAAAATCCACCTGTGTTGTCTTGATTCTCGATGAATTTTCTAACACAGTGAGCTGCGTCCTACCGACTGCGCCAATTAAGTTCTTAACATCAAAATTCCAGTTTTTAAAAAGGAAAATTTATTCTTGAAGAATAGTACACCAAATTTCTTAGAATAATGACGACGAACATGAACAGAGTCCCGAAGAACAATGCTGGAGAGAGCTCTTCGGTTTTAGTATATATAGTTTTGACCTGTTTACAAGTATTCGAAAGTATATGAAAGTAACCCAGATTTCTCTGGGAATCTATAAGTGCACACTTGTTTGTCGTGCATAGGAATGCCTTTAGGTCAGGGGATGTAATTCGGGCGCGTCGTGTTGCTAATTTGTTTTCTTCGGCGCGCGCGCGTCCGCCCCCCCCTCCCCCCCTCCTCACCGCCTCCGTGTCGGCGCGGGCGCGCTCTAGCAGTCGCGTCTTCTGCTTTGTCGAGGGAGTCCGTCCCTAAACTTTATTCACCACACTTAAACTTGCCGCGGTGCAGCGGAAGAAAAAC
Organism: Acheta domesticus; assembly: GCA_031308135.1. Taxonomy (NCBI): domain Eukaryota; kingdom Metazoa; phylum Arthropoda; class Insecta; order Orthoptera; family Gryllidae; genus Acheta; species Acheta domesticus. The sequence goes on along the minus strand of JAHLJT010003381.1, from coordinate 2,816 downwards.
CAGCCAGCGCGCGGGTGGGAGGAGCAACGGGGGCAGGGGAGGGGAGGCGAACAAGCGAAATCCGATTTCCCGAGACGAAACAGGCGACGGCGCAGACCGCGCTTGAGACGAAGTGACGTCGATGGGGGCGGAGGAGGGGAAGGGGTTGAAGGGAGGTTGGTGTCTGATGCGGAAAGGAATTTATTCGGGGCACGATGTAGATCATGCCTCCAATTAACAACTTCTCCCAGAGGTAAAGGCAGAGAGGGCTTGGCCCAAATGCACTGGTCCTTGTTGAAAAGAAGATGAACAAGAAATTTTGCGAAATATCGCGGGGTCTGTTGGATAAAAACTGACTCTGGTGTCCACTAGTCCGTTCACTAGATCGTCCAATCAACTAGTATTTTGTTTCTGCCAATAACACTTTTTTTAAAATCATGTTTAAAGTATAAGGGATACAAGGATATAATTCGATATAAATAGATAGTATTATGAAAAATAACAAGATTAAGGAATAAAGAGATGACTAATTTAAACCAAACATATCATACTGTATTGCACTTCTACATTGACTTCCACTAATTATAAATTTATATAAATATATTTTCATAAAAATGTTTAGCGAATTTGCAATTTCGTTTAATAATTTGAGGCACCTTGGATTCTGAGTCCCCAAGCTGTAGCTTATTTAGGTTCTCAGTAAATCCGCCACTAAGTGAATAGGTGCACATAATAATATTTAGAAACTAGGATTAAAAACCCATTTCATTTATGTTAATGGCTATTATAGCAAGAACTTTTGGAATTTATTTCTGTTTTCCCAGTTGCGTATAAAAACTTTCACATCAAAACATCGGTTAATAAATTTAGCTGATTTCCTCGAATCGCTGTCGACTGTCAGTTGCTTTAACTAGTAACATGCAGCAGCAAAAATGCTGCTGAAAAAATTTAAAAAAATGGTTTTCCATAAATTGTACTCGCATTTCTCAAGAACCACATATAAAATATCTTCCTGTAATAGTGAAATATTTTAAAAATAACACAATCAAGCATTTGCATTTTTCAGTCAAAATCGAAACTATTTCATCGTTTCTTTAACATTCCAAAGTATATAACGGAATAACAGATACCTCTCACATTGTCGGAGGCTGCATAGTTTCCTTTCAATTTCTGCGCGCATTGGAAACAAATAATATGAGTTTTTTTGTAGGTTTCTCAAGATCCCGAATATCTAACAAAAACTCAGGTTAGTCCACTTTGCTTCCAACAGAGGGCGCCAAATGCGAGATGCAAAAGCAGTATTGTGATGATATTCAGCGATCGACTGCAAAACGTTTCTTAGTCCAATGTGCAATCAAAGATTGCACTTTCGCAAAAGAACGATAACAATTTTATGAGTTAGTCCATCCTGCCGCTCATAGCCTCATTTAATAGGCTGTACTATGTTATTCTTTTTACTAAAGAGGTAATCTCATGTATTTGTTTCATATTATACACTGAAGATAAATTAACCTTGTGATATTCGAAGAAGGAAAAGTTGCATTTAAATCTACCAAGAAACAAAAATAAATGTTTAAAAAATAAATGTCTGATAACTTTTTAGAAAACTAAACATCACCTCTTAGTAAAAATGTTCATGTCCGCTAAGTACAAGCCGTCCTTATCTAAAGAGGAACGAGAGGAGAGGACCTCCTTCCCAAACGGTTTTCCTACCGCTCCAACGCTCCGACGAACAGCGCACTGGTGTCACCAGTCCCTGCACACGAGCGTTGCGTTCACGCGCGTTAAAAAAAAGCGCGTCGTAGAATAACATTGTGTATGCAAAACAGTACATGAGCACTTTGGCCGTTCCGCATAAGACACAGTGTTAATCTTCGACCCGTGTGACGTAGCCGCGTCAACGCTCGTATAACAGGCCTCGCATGTAATGTGCAGTCGGCCTCATATGTAAGGTCCGTCATGAGATCACGACGCGCTGCAATCACCTCCTTCATTCTTCACTTGGTCGAGCTATACCATGTAGGATCCTAAGATTACAACAGGAGGGAAAACACTTGTGGCACCATCTACAGTAAGGTATAGGAATTAAATCGACAACACAGCACTTTGTGGCCAGAATGGATACTTCTTGATCGTTGAACCACCTGGCTCAGGTGCACGGTACTCGATCTACTTTTGGGGCAGACAATGTAAATAATTACCTTCATAATATGTACTCCGGTATTTGCGCGCTATATAAAGAATACAAAATAATTTGAGCAGGGGGAAGAATAAATTGGCAAATATTAAAAACAAACTTTTTTCTGTATAGTATATAAAATTTATTCTGAAAAATATTACATGATCACAGAGGTACAATACAGATACAGAAGAAAAAATCTGGTATTTTAGACACCATCAAATTACTATTTAAATAGCTCTTGATATACAAATCTAGTATCTGTGTTAATAAAATTATAATTGTATCTCCGCCATCTTTTCATGTTATAACACAAAACAAATCAATTTTATAAGTGGTAAAATTGGTAGAATTTGTTTTGTATCAACTGTAATGGGACGGTCGCACACGTACTAATTTCGGCGTGTGCGAGATGAATATTTTATATAACAGGGAGTACGGGGAAAACTTAGCTGGCTGAAAATGTGCGTTTCTCCGCTACCTGAGTGCGCGAAGGGTCGCCGCCGGCCGCCGATGGGAGCGTCTCCCTTTGTTCAAGACCGTTTGCCACACCTCTGGTATTTCCGAGCGCTGCGTCAGAACACACCCCGCGTCTTCTCGGAAATCGTGGTGACGTGAACGCCCACTCGAAATCGGGTTCCAACCGTCGATGGACCCA
>JAHLJT010003380.1:0-14830 GCA_031308135.1 Acheta domesticus | reverse complement strand
CCTGTATCTCGTGAACCCTGCCGCTAGCAGTGTGACCTTTTCAATTTGCAATACCCCCCTGACAAGGGAATGGTAAACTTTGTCATGTGGAAAGCGCACCTGATATTTTTTTCTAAGTAAATATTTTAAGGCTGTTCGTACATGTTTACTGCCGAAGTTGAAGCATTTTTTAAAAAATACGAAAATTCGATTTTTCTGTTGGCACATCAGTCAAAATACTGGGCAACCGTTCCCGCGGATGCGTCAGCGCCGTGTGAAACAACGGCCTCCGCTCCGCGCCTCGCCCGGCTCGCCTCGCCGCCGTGGGCCGACGGTCGGGGTCCCCCTCCCTTTACAGACGACTGAAATGCGATCGACAGTAGGAGCGCCAAATGTCCGAAGCAGAAACCATTGGGAGACTTTCTCAGGAACGACCATATACTATATAAGTTACGAACTTCCGACAACGGAAATCTCTTTATCGCAAAATTACAGAGAAAATAAGTTTCATGGTGAACAGATTTTCACGTATACCGAAGGGATATATCATAAAATTGCAATCACTCATGCATTACCAATTTTCATCCCCAAGATTTAGGAACCTCATTAGATAGTATCCGTGGTACGTCGCTCAGTATGATGAAAGACCTGCATCCTTTCTGGCACCTGCACAATACGGCTGCCATATCACAAAATCATTATGTGAAATTAATTTTTGGGAATCATTCTTTTATTATACATATGTTCGTGGTACAAGAAAAATGTATTGCAATCATTTACTCACATTTTTGTAGAACAAAATAAATGAAGTTTTAATTTTGAAATGAATGTGATGACATTGTTGTCGTGCTCCTTCGCAAGACAACAAAGCATTTGCCAACATTCGGCCTGAGGCGACGAAAGCATTCGTTTCTAGCCCTCTGAGCGATTCACGTGGCGGCTGGGGTGAGGCGCTGCGATAGACTGTCGCGCGGCCGACCTTGAGATGTACCGTGTGCCACGGATGTTCACTCACGAATTTGGAAAAGAGAAACATGGCCAAAAACACGAAGTTTATTACTTTTTTTAAATGCTTCCAGGGAACTTTGGCAACTAAAATCTTGCATCCAGTCTTGTTTTGACACTCACTTTGAAAAGAAAAAAATTAGGTAGTGTTTATATGTGACGAAATTAGCATTCCCTTTAAGAGCCAACTTGCCCGAGTCCCGTTTCCTGAGGCGATTTTCAGTGTAAATTTTACTCATCGTTAGTCGGGCGTATGTAAAATGGGGACCAAATAATCCCTTCATCATATCTCGTGAAGCTTACTTCTTCACTATATGTAATTTGAGGACCAAACCATCTCAGGTAAGAAACGGACTGAGTACAGGTGCAGGTAGTAGTTGTGCAAGTACAGGTAGGCGCGTTAAGAAGGCCGCCGCCGCCGCGCTGCTGGCCAGCATTTCCTTGTTCCTTTCCCTTCACTTTCCCGGCAGAGATCCTTCGAGAGGTCTAGTGATGACAATAGTCTCATTTGCTTTTCGAGCTTTGAAGTAGCAACAGCATTTACATTTTTTCAAAGATGGAAGTGAAACCTGGTGTTACGCAGAAAGGGAAAGAACTGGTGACAGACGGATCTTTTGATGACATTTGATAGATGATTTTTTTACTTGTATCCCACTTGTATCCTTGTATATTTATATTAGCGGCAATTTGTTCACATAATTACATTTATGAGTACATGTGCTTTAAATAATGTCAAGTAATTTTTCTTGAAAATTCAACCGTTTTCTATGAAAACTAGCTCGAATTCCGCATTTTCTCATAAATGGCTTCAAATATTTTCTTCAAACATTTCAGAAGGATAGTGCAAATTGCACTCTTTGATATGACGTAAAGTTCATTTTATGATATTTTTTTGTTTTTAAAAATTAGACAAATGTATTTTTTAAGATTTCTAACAGAGTTAATATGCACTTTTCCACCAATTTATAAACACTGTTCTATTTATTGAGGTAAAGTGCTTCAAATGACTTCCAATGAAGTTTTTCGAAAACTCAAAGAAAATTGCCATTTAGGACGAAGTTTTACTGTGTTTTAATGTTCTTAAAATAATATTTCCGTTCTACTATTAGTAAACCGAAAACTTAAGAAAATTAAAAAAAAAGTACTTTGGGCGGCGATAGATGGCAGCTGGCAGGAGTTTGTGGCAAGTTCATTGGCAGATCTGCTGATTTCGGAATAGCTAAGGACAGATATCCTGGTAAAGAAGAGTGCAATCCAATAGTTTAAAAGCTGAGTTTACTTGAACTTCAGAAGAAGTCTGGATTACATCCGTAACATATCCGACAGCTTGATTTGTTCGTGGGAACTGGTTTTGATCACATCTTTTACATCAATTTTCTTTGCTTTTAGGGCATTCTTATAACATTTTAAAATCATTTTATTGATTTTTTGGCGATGCTTCAGGTCATCAAAAGCAGCTCCCTACTCATGATTATACCTTGCCGAACGACAAGATTCAGTTATTAGCGAATTGAAAATAAAACACCAATTTCCAATTAGAACTACGATACCGATACTATTTATATTTTTATTAAAAATAAAATAATTGTTAGAATTAAAAACAAAACTTCTAACTTTAACTTCAACTTTATTCGTCTATATTTTAATAATTCTATTAAATAAAATATTTAATACTCACGTAGTCGAATACATACGTAAACGCACAATACAATTTTTCAACAAAATTCAATAATTTAACAATCACTACAAGCACTTATGATCACTAAAAATCAGTCTGGAAACGCATACATAGCCCTATATTCGCTTAAGTTAATGTGAATTGAATGATTGACGATTCATAAATGAAACTTTCTTAGAATTGTCGAAGCTTCAGTCACGGACTTTCCTGAAGGGTCTTTTCCATACTGTAATCTAATTTGCAGGTGTTATTATATATTGAACACTATGTTTTATTTTAAATGAGTCATTCTCGCTGAATATTAGCCATAAACAATCCACGCACAAAATAAAATACAGGGAATCCAAACAAGTCAGTACAGACTGTTGCCAGTCGCTACAATTAGGAGTATTTCATTATAATACACTAATTTAAAGAATTTGTCACAGTGTAAGTAATGAAAGATTCCGTGCTCATTTCAATGGGTCCAAATCGTAGGTGCGACAAAAATATGAGATGTTAAAACTTTTACAATATATTATTATTGTTGTTAATAGTATTACTATTATTATTCCCCTAAATCTAGGCTAAATATGAATTATTATTATTATTTATTGTGAAATTTTGCTGCCTGGAGCCGGCCGCCCCTGCGGCCTCCACTATGCTACCAGTGGTCACCTTCCACTTTTACCTGGAATGCCAGGTAGTCGGTCCTCAACTTACGTATACCCTTTTCTGGGTCGGTCCTCAAATTACATATAGGCTTAACTCTTATTCCCCTTCCGGTCCCCATTTTACATACCCGTTAGTATCGACGGATGTTTGACGTACGAATTACTCATAGTTAGGGTTGGAAGGTATTTAGCGTATGGGTCATTCCATATTAAATCAACACAGTTTTAATTAAATTTTACCTCACCATTTTAGATTCAGATGAAATTTGACACATAGGTAGTATGATGAAGAATAAGAAAACTACAAATTTTGAGTAAAATATTTCCACCCGTTTCTTAAATACAGCCATGTAAAATTTTGCAAAATTGGCTTCCCGAAATTTTTTAAATTGATGTAGAACCTCACCAAATTAAGATAGAGAGCTGGAACAGGTGTCATTTTTCAGCTTTCCTTCTGGCCTTTTATATGATATACAACTCAATAGGGGTTGCGTTCAAAAAGATTTTCAAATTTGAATTTAAAATTTTGATTTTGAGTTTTTTCAAAATGCTCATCTTCAAAAAAATTGAAAAAATTCTATAATAATCCTTGCATATTTCTAAACAGATGGTGCAAGTTTAAAAATGGGACTGCAACGGGTTCATATGGTTATCTTTATTTAAAATGCACAATATTTACTTACTCTAGATTTTACTGATTTAAAATGCATTTTATTTCGAATTATAAGACCTAATATATACAAATTATTATTTAGTGTTTTTATTGACGAGTGTGTTGTGTTTTATTGTTATGAATTCTTCTTCTTCTTCTTCTTCTTATTCTTCTTCTTCTTATTTGTGTCATGCAATTGGATATTTTTACTGACTGTGCATATCGAAAGGAAATGTATATACTTTACCTATCACCAGAAATAAAACAAACCATGGTCACCTTTCAGTTGATGAACCAGATACGTGGGAACCTAAACATTTAAGCGAAATGAATCGTTGAGAATGAACACACAACTTTGAGCAGCGTCAGCTGGTTATTTACCATCATGCAAAGGGTTAATGATGCCCAAAATTTTGCAAAATGCCATTAATGAAAAAAGCACAGTGAAAAATCTCATGGTCCATCAATGAATAGGCGATTGAACTGCAACCCGGAGGAGAACGCCCGAAGACATTTTCTGATCGAGAAGAGAATCTCGTAGTGAAAATAATAAAGAAGGACCCTCGTATTAATTCACCAAAAATTACTCCACAGTTATAATTTGCAATAGCAAGAAAGTAAATCCCGAAACCGTGCGAAGGGTACTAAGGAGGTTCAATTTCATAGCCGCGTTGTCAGAAGAAAGCCACTTCTAAGTTGAAAGAGAAATACCCGAAAAGATCTGACCTCGATCCTCTTCTCCACAAAAACCTGGAATACATGCACTAAAATATACCGCATACATTAAAATACGCATTTAAACTAAAAAATTGCACACATGCAAAATAAAAATAGGGTAGATTTGTTTTATTTTTGGTGATAGATAAAGTTATATACATTTCCTTTCGATATGCACCAGTCAAAACATTTGCAATTGCATGAAGTTCCGCGGTATAATAATAATAATAATAATAATAATAATAATAATAATAATAATAATAATAATAACTCCACCTAGGGAGTACACGACCTTGCAGTTGGTGGTGGAGCTTGAGTACCCCCATGAGCCTTAAAGCTATGTCAGTGGTAGCCTAGCTACCGGTAGGGCCTCCCTTGCTGAATAGGTTGAAGGTGAGGGGTCAGACGAAGAAGTACTCCATTTTGAGGAGAGTGGGAAGTAAGTAGAGAGGGAAGGGTCATGAACCTTTGGACTTCCTGTTGTCGGCCCATAGAGGGTACAGGAGAGAAACTGGGTTGGCACACCAGGCCACTGATTAGAGTGGAGGCCCGAACCTTGCATTAGCCAGCGAAGGAGGCTGCCTTCAGCAGTCAGTGAAAATCCCGTAGGGTTTAGTAATGCCGACTGGCGATCGGAGGGACCCCTTGCTGGGCCCTGCGGGGGGATGCCCCGAGGCCACTGTGGGTCGCAGTAACGGATGGCAGGAAACAACCCGAGGGTTAAGTGTGATCTGTGAACTCGAACTTGCGTCCTGCGAATCTTCAATTCAAACCAATGAGCAAAATGGATAGAACAAGCAATGTAATGAATCTTAACGTGCCTTGTTCTACCAATGTCCCATACCTGCTCAGAAACCGAGCTAATGTCACCTTGTCGACGTCTGGCCATCCCACGGATGTTAGTCCCAGGGACCCAGAGCCGGCAGTAGCTCGAAGCCATCGTCAGAGATGGACCCGGGATGAATTAAAGGAGGTGATGTGGTGCTTTTACTATGCAAAAGCGAAAAATGGGGGCTCAGAAATAGAAGTTTTCAAGGTATGGAGAGAGCGGAACCCAGATATGAGACCTACCCTAGACTCAAAGAAGCTTGCCAGTCAACGACGATACATACTCAGCAGTGGAAAATTCACAGCAGAACAACTTGCTGACATTGAGAGAAATGCGGAGTATGTACTTCGCTCGAACAATCCACATGACGAACATGTAGAACTTGAAAATGATGATCCCGTGGAAGGTTCATCTCTTTCCAGTGAAACACACGTCAGTGGTGAAAATTCATCTGGCAATGAATTACACGATAAGGACATGATGCGAAATCTCCTTCGGCGCGAGATAGAAAGAGTTAGTCAACTTCCGTTTGAATCTCGCGAACCGTTGAGGAGAATATACGAAAATGCCAAAGCTAAAAGAGTGATAGAAACAGTGAATTCTGTCTTAAATGAGGTGGTGGAGACCCCAGGCAGAGATCTAGATATTACTGAAATCAATCACATCATATATGCAACTGGATATCTAGTATCTCAGATAATTTTGGGGCCAGCCAAGAACACCGACGGCCGACAGCAAAACAGAGTAAACAGCTCTGTACCCCCATGGATGAACAGAATTATGAAACGGATAGCCGACACCCGGCGTGAAATATCACTCTTAGCTGAGGCATCTTCTAAATCAACGCACACCTCTAAAGTTCAACGAAAAATATTCAATGTTGAACAAAAATACCAAATTGAAAATGACACCAGCAGGCTAATGGTAGTTGAGAAGCTAAAAGAGAAAATTCAAGCATGGGCTCAACGAATTAGACGTTACAAACGTAGAATAGATTTCCGTGTACAGAACCGGTTGTTTGAAACAGACGCGAAGAGATTCTATCGCAATCTGACTCAAAAACCGAATGGCAAAGCTGTTACTCCTTCAAAAGATGACGTCGAAGCATTTTGGGCAGGAATCTGGGAGGAGAGCAGATCCTACAACAAAGACGCATCTTGGCTTCAATCTGAAGTTGATGCTGCCGATGAACTTGTAGAAACAGTGGAAGATGTTCACCAATTCTCGGAAGAGGACCTCTTCCAAGCAATTAAGAACATGGGAAACTGGAAGTCCCCCGGGATTGATAAGATCCAGATTTATTGGATTAAGAAATTAACAGCAATACATTCTCATCTAGCAAAGGCTGTTAATAAAATTTTAGAAAACCCAAAGGAAATCCCGGAATGGCTCACACGCGGCATCACGTATTTGCTACCCAAAGCGGGAGACAGCTCTTTGGCGAAGAACTACAGGCCAATTACTTGTCTGCCAGTACTGTACAAAGTTATAACTTCAGCCATAGCTGACAAAATGTACAGACATCTAGAGAAGAATCATCTAATGCCAGCTGAACAAAAAGGATGTCGTAAAGGCTCTTATGGCTGTAAGGAAATCTTGCTACTGAATAAAGTCATCTTGAATGATGTAAAGAAACGCAAACGTAATTTGAGCATGGCTTGGATTGACTACCAAAAGGCCTTTGATAGTGTACCACACGATTGGATTTTGAAGACCCTGGAGATCTATCGATTTCATCCTAGACTTATTGAATTTTGCAAGGCTAGTATGAAGTCGTGGAGTACCAGGTTACTAATACACAGCGGAAAGGAAGCAGTAGAAACCAGAAGTATTCAGATTAACAGGGGTATTTTTCAAGGAGATTCACTATCCCCTCTGCTGTTTTGCATTAGTTTGATCCCACTATCGAGACAGTTGTCGCAAGCTGACTTTGGTTTTAAGCTCCATGGTGATGAAAGGCCAGTATCACATTTGTTTTACATGGATGATCTGAAAGTGTTTGCTAAGAATGAAGCGATTCTCTCCCAAATGCTGTCTGTCGTGAATGACTTTAGCAATGACATCTGCATGAAGTTTGGTCTTGACAAGTGTGCAAAAATCAATTTAAAAAGAGGGAAACTCACAACGTCTGAGAACATTGAAATTGATACGCACACTGTGATTCAAGATCTTGAGCCAGGTAAAACTTACAAATATCTGGGCATTGAAGAATGTGAAACCATCTCGAACGACAGAATGAAAGAGAGAATTCGTAGGGAGTATTATAGGAGAGTGAGACTGGTCCTGCAGTCCGCTCTGAATTCCAGGAATAAAATATCTGCAATAGGTAGTTTGGCGGTACCTGTAGCCGAATACAGTTTTGGACTAGTGGACTGGACTGAGCAAGAAATTCGCACCATGGATCGAAAAACCAGAAAACTGCTAACAATGCATCATGTTTCCCACCCTCGAGCTGATATACATAGACTTTATGTGTCACGTAAGGAAGGAGGAAGAGGCCTCAGACAAATTGAGGCCTCCTGGCACAACGCAATAGTCGGGATGGGAAAGTATGTAGTCAGCCATCAAGATGACCCTCTAATGAGGCAGGTCATGAAATCTGACCGAAGAATGGGAAACAGAGGCATTGTTAGTGTAGCAAGAAGCATTGCGAAGAAAACTAGGCAAGACACGTCGAATAACACAGACACTGAACTTCTGATGCTGCTAAACATGAAGTGTGAGACACAAAAAATGTTAAAGAAATCGTGGAGAGACAAACCACTCCACGGACAATACCTAAAAAGAATGGACAAGGTGCAGATCAATAAAGATCAATCATTTATGTGGCTTAAAAGGGGAAGAATGAAGCCAGAATCGGAAGCACTTGTAATAGCTGCCCAAGATCAGGCCTTGAGAACACGACATTATGATAAAGCGGTTCTCAAAATTTCCCAAGATGATAAATGCCGCATTTGCCAGGAGCAAGTAGAAACCATTGATCATATTGTCTCAGCTTGTCCAATCCTAGCAAAGACCGAATACCTGAAAAGACATGACAGGGTGTGTAGCTACCTCCACTGGCAGATCTGTACCGCCCTCGAAGTTCCAAACACATGCCCCAAGTGGTACGAACACTCACCGAAACCGGTGACGTCTGTTGGATTGTGTACGATATTGTACGACCAACAAATTCAAACTGATCGCACGATAGCGGCAAACAAACCGGATATAGTTATCCGGGATTTGGAGAAAAAATCGTGTTTACTTGTCGATGTTGCTGTACCTTGCGATCAAAACGTCGTTACCAAGGAGGCAGAGAAACGTCTTAAATACAAGAGTTTGGAAATCGAGATCAGCCGAATGTGGGGCGTAAAAGCACAGGTCGTCCCGATAGTTATCGGAGCTCTGGGATTTGTTCCGCAAAATTTGAGTAAGAACTTGTCTAAACTCCCAGGTAATTCAAAAGACTGGGAAGTGCAAGAAATTGCTTTATTTGGAACAGCCCACATTTTGCGTAAAGTATTGTAGAGGCACTGATAGTCCCGGATCTGCTCCTTAGGTAGCTGGTTGCAACCTGGAGTAGATTTTATATTCAGCCGACTCATAACATCTTTAGTCGTGATGTAATGGAATAATAATAATAATAATAATAATAATATAATAATAATAATAATAAAACAACACAATCACAACAAAAATCACTAAATAATAATTTGTATATATTAGGTCTTATAATTTGAAATAAAATGCATTTTAAATCAGTAAAATCTAGAGTAAGTAAATATTGTGCATTTTAATAAAGAATACCATATGAACCCATTGCAGTCCCATTTGTAAACTTGCACCATCTGTTTGGATATATACAAGGATTATTATAGAATTTTTTCAATTTTTTTGAAGATGAGCATTTTGAAAAAACTCAAAATCAAATTTTAAATTCAAATTTGAAAATCTTTTTGAACGCAACCCCTATTGAGTTGTATATCATATAAAAGACCATAAAGAAAGCTGCAAAATGACATCTGTTTCAGCTCTATCTTAATTTGGTGAGGTTCTACATCAATTTAAAAATTTTCGGGAAGCCAATTTTGCAAAATTTTACATGGCTGTATTTCAGAAACGAGAGGAAATATTTTACTCAAAATTTGTAGTTTTCTTATTCTTCATTCATACTACCTATGTGTAAAATTCATATGAATCTGAGATGGTGATGTAAAATGACTTGATTTAATATGGAATGACCCGTATGTAACAATTAAATATAAGTAAATAATTATTTGAATTAGAATTTTCAGTATAAATAATATTCATCGTAGAATATATTTCTTATTAGCGTAAACAATACGTCCGATTAAAAGCATTTTGAACTATGGTTTCAGGAAATAACTGAAGTGGACGGTAGTGAATAAGAGGCCATTGGGAGATTGAGCGACAGTGATTCCGATCCAAATCATTGTCCTAGTGATGATGAACCTGAACAGACAGGACAACAGATGGAAGGGATCCAACGAGTTGATTGAGAGATATCCTAAATGTACAGAAGACAGAAAAAAAAGCTAGGATCTGTAAGAATTCTTTGTTGTGAACATGAAAAGAAACTGCTCTACTTATTCTTATGACGAATTCTCTTTGATTTGATTTGATTTGTTTTGTTTTGTTTATTTCAAGATTCATTTTCAACTTCATTACAAGGAGTACAAAATTACGTGCGGAAAAATTAATACCGCATAAACTGATCTTCGAAATTGGTTTCTCATCATATATTACGCTATAATCCCTTCCAAATAGAAGCTTATAATCTAAAACGATAATCGCCAAAACTTTTTATTCAATTTCAAACTTGAATTAATAAGTAAGTAAATTTTGCTCATGGTTAGTGTTCACGGATGTAGAATATGATTAATATTGTGGGGTTAACGCAATCTTATTGAACCAATATTTCTACTCAATTTAATCGGTCCAATTTACTGCACGTATGTAACTATTATTACTAACGTATTAACTATTATTTGGTCATATCTGCTCAATTTATCTGATCTGTGAACTTTTGCCATTTTATAAAATATGACCGATTAAACGTTGAAATTGAAAAGTTTGTCGAGAGTATATTGTTATTGTTAATACATTGTTATTGTTTTAGTCTATTCTACTCTTTTTTTAGACTTCTCTACTAATCATAACAAATTTGCTGTAAGATTTTGTACTGTTTGTCGTACAAATGTCTTGACGGCTTCTTTGAAAAACGTTTACTACTATCTACCTCATAGCCTTTTTTTATTTTTTATTTGTACGTTCATAACTAGCCATTTTCCATAAACACCGACTATTACGATGTATCTCGAGTAAACCCGTAATAAACTCCTTGCCCAATATTTCGTTAACTACTATGAGTACGCAATCCCCGTTCAAACAATACCGGCCGATATTGACAGATTTATGTGCATATAAATCTTTGTGTTTATGTCAAACTACAAGAACTTATCGTTTCAAATTATTGCCGTGATTTATCGTACAATTTTATTAGTTTCTACAGTTCCCTAACGAAGCGATTTTTCACTACAATTTCGGAGATCTAATGATAAATTAGAGTAATCAATAAATTGCTCTGTATTTCTCCCTATTGATGGTTTGCATACTTTCAATTTTGAAAGCTTTAATCTCATTAATATCTAGCCATTTTCGACTGCCAACAACAAGGATTTGCCCTTGGGTCATTTTCAAACTATCCTCTATGCTAGAGCACAGTTGTTAATCTTCTGTGAGCTATTAGGGTCCTCAGAAAAAGCTGCGCGTTTTATTTACTTAACACGACCCCATGGCAAAAAACGCCATGTGATTTATAAAGTGTCCCACCGGCCATGTGAGTTATGCAGTGTCCCCCGACTAAAGGCCACCCCCATTACTACTAAACTGTTCACGATATCCATACGCAGTTTTGACAATGGCGAATCATGACTAACAATGACGAATCATAGGGCAAGTAATCTGCCGTAGATAAATGGCTTATAATATTTTTAGTTTCGAGAAATTTAATCCTTGATTTTTTAAACGGAACTGTTTTCTCTCCAGCAGTGGATAGGTTATGAAAAGAGGAATACAATGATTATCATATGTTAGTACTTTGAATGTAAAATTCAACTTTCTGGCATGTAATTTAAATTTAAGCGGACATTCCCTTGCCAGCCCTTGCAGCAGTAGCCGTTGGGAAGGTGGAACAGAGGTGTAGCTTTATCAATCCATTGTCTTCACACGAGATTGATCCAGAATATTGATGTTGGTTCACAACTAGTGATTTTTTCATTGGATCATATGATTTAACTTTCCTTCTACTAATATTATAATGCAACGACAATAAAAAAGAACGCTATAAAAATGGGTAGCGTAAGAACGACGATAATAATGTTATTTTGAAACTACAAGAATTGAATTGTATTCATGGAATTATGGCAGAAACAAGACCATTTTAAAGCATGGGAACGAAATCAATTCTTAAAGATTTTCATTGTAATCTCTCGATTAATTCATCAAATAATAGACCTCATTTACTGTTAATATACTTCCTAATCACATGTAACAAAATGGCAATAAAAATTTTGGAATACTCTTGACAGGTCTATCGATGTAAATTTACCAAAAAAAACCCAAACAAATTAAAAACATTTGCAGTCGCGACTGCTGATATTGATTGAATTGTTTCTCACTTCTCACATAGCACCACGGCAGAAGAAAGCATATTGTTTTCTTTCCCAATTATCAGCAATCTTCTGATTGCGAAGTGGACAAGAATATTTCTAGGTTTATTTTATTTCTTCCTTTGGTATATTGCTGTACTAAGTGAGAAGTTTATTAACATGAATTTGTAAGTTTGTTACTCAATAAGTTAGTTACACAAATTTGTTAAATTTATTAACAATTAAGATACTCAATCTTAAATAACCATAGAATCTATGATATGACGAATTATCTCGAGATATGTGAAAGTATTCAACCAACCATTCCCTTCTTTGAAATGTGCTTAAATACTAGTTTGTTCTTATAGCCATTACGAATCAATTGGTTTTCAGCTTTGAAAATGGTATCTTTCTTACGATACATTTTTAACCGCTCTTTGGAATAATCAATATTTTGGAGTTTTAGTAAAAGACAAGTTAAATCCAGACGAATCGATGGAAGAAAATAGCTCCTTCTGCTCGTTCACATTGGTGTTTCATACCGTGACCTTCGTGTCAAGACCATGGACTGTTATGCCTCTATCTCTCACTGCAACCCCTCAGTATCCCCTCTCCACGGAACTGTCTAGACGTCGCGAAGACCACGTGACCTGAAGACGAGAGTTGTAAGGGCTGCTACAGGAAATATTTTCCACTTCATTTAAAATCACATGACAAATTATAATTTATACTCAAATTACTATCAAAATACTAATATGATACAACATTGTACTCTATGATCTAGCCATTGCCGGTAAAAAAATAGATCGTTTAATTTGCATAACCAAAGAATATTAAATTCCAACAAACCATATTTCTAACAATATCTCTTCTATGTTACTTGCCTCATGATCCGCATTATTCAGCGAAAACTGATTTTGATATTGTGAATAGTTTGAAGTTCTGGCGGAGACTCGTAATTGGGGGGGGGAGACATGTTGTATCCGTACAAAGCATGTGGCAGTTAACGTTGAGTATGCCTACACTCCTACGCAGTTTAGAGCTTTTGAATATTTGTTTGTTATTTGTTTATTGCCATTTGAATATTTGGCTGATCCTGACTGTTACGGTAACCCTTGCTGTCACGGTTGTTTATTACGTTCGTAAGTAACGTTCACTGCGCAGTTTGAATACGGAAGTGATTTCTTATAAAAGTGAATTGGTAATTATGCGATGGATACACCCAAGGTTGTTTATAGTGAACGCGAGGGCAAAGGCCCGAGCCTCGCCGTGACTGGATCCGAGCAAGCGAAGAGAGATAACTTACCTTCGAAAGTAATTTGGCATTATAATGCGGCGGGACAAAATCTCCTATCGGTACGTACAAACGTATCAAGGAGGCCGTGACAGCAAAAGGTACCGTACAGACAGAATCAACCGATTATTTTTTCTTTCGTGCCTACCTCGTATAGTAGATTGAAGTAAATATTTTAATGCTGTGAGCACAACTATTCATTTTTCGCCAAAAAAATCATTGTGGTCTCTTGTATCTATAAAATTCATAAATCTAGTTCCTATACGATTTAAATTATTTCATCTAACAAATTGTATAGTAAGAAAGTTTCTTCAATCCTTGATTTCCAAAAATACTTTTACGGCCAAAACGCCCAGACGTCCACTCGTAATCAATACAAGCGCCCAAACCGGTTAGGCGGTATTTTTGAAATTGACATCCCCTTATCAATCTGGTCGAACTCTCATGTCCGGCGAATCAAAGCAGATATTTCAATTAATGAGAAGATCATTTTCATGCACTAGTTTTAAGAAATCGGTTGGGAGGAAACTGTAGCTAAGTTTTTAAACATTCATATTTCCTTCACCATTGTAAAAATTTATCATTTAAATTTGGTTAAAAAAGCAATACATACCCTTTTTCTGTTAAAATTAAACTAATGATGATGTACTCGTGTTACACCAACTGCCGTTTAGAACATTAAAAAAATATTAAAAAAAGTATTTGTAAAGATTCGCAAAATAATTTACGGTTAGTTATAGAAATCATAATTAATAAAACCTAAATTTAGTCAGTTAAAAATTTAATCTAAGCTGGAAAATATTCATTTAAATGACCTTACTCGTTTTTGTCTTGCTATTTAGCGTCAATTATCTGGATATTACAATTGTTTCAACGATGGTTACGCGATTTACAAGTACCCTAAAATCAAATATCTTAAATGTTGGTGTACATAGTAATATATTACGCACTGTAAATTTCATAATTTTTACCTTTGCTTCTACGACTCTATAAATGTGTAAACTCTTTCATTCCATATTTCATTGCAGTTTTTTCATCTCCTGGTAAAATGAAGATCCTGGGGTTCAATTTGTACATTTCTATACATCCAAAATTTACTGAACGAACATACTCTGGGCCATATATATACAGAGTGAGTCACGTAACTTTAGCACCTCTGTAACTTTGAACGGTTGAAGTTGTTGCAATGCAATTTTCACGAAGTGCATGAGGGAAAGGGGCTAATTGATACGTGCATAATTTCTATTTGTTCACTTCTATTTTACGAAGATTTTTTAGGTAACTTTGGTTTTTCAAATGGAACTATACATATTTTTCACGTCCACCATGACGAGGTAAAAAAGACGAATCCAATGATGTACATATTGTCA
>JAHLJT010003379.1:0-11227 GCA_031308135.1 Acheta domesticus | reverse complement strand
CCTAAGACGAAAACCTTGAAAGAGCGATATTTCAGCACTTCGTCCATGTAAAATCCACCACATTAAAGATTATTTTTTTCCTTTCATTTTTATGAAGTGTTAATTAATTTTCTTTGAAAATTCTTCAAACACTACTATTGTCCTTGACAAGCAGTGAATGTAGTTTTTCGAAGCACAAGCTTATAATATAATACTGTCACTAATGCTGAAATAATCTTGTCAACCAGTTATTTCTAACGATCATGCTGAAGTATCGGTGCTTGATCTATACGAATTACGCGGCATAATAAATAAATTTCAAGAAACAAAGGGCGCTAAGTTAGAATTTAAAACAGTAAGCTATCTTCTTAAAATAAGAGAGTTGGCAAGTAATTTTTCTTAATGTAAGTGTGAATGGTTTTAACTCTTTCAAACATGGAAAGATAGGGAAACTCATTTGCACTAGTTGCTCACACCAATAGCTGACAATAAAACTTGATAAGAAACTTACAAAAGACATTACACAAAACGCTTCTCAGGGGTTCTGCAGGAATTTATCATCCCTACAACATCTTTCGGTGCTTCTGGGAACTATTTTCGGCAATATTTAGCTGTGGTTCATAAATTACCCCACCATGAACCAACACATACAGAGAAGAAATGATGGTTCAAATTTTGTACCTCCGTGCGGCCGATGCATTACGCACAGTGGCATGTATTTTGTACCACCGTGCTGGGAAGTGTTAATTAATATATAACATAAAATAATATATTTATTATTCTTCACTGGTATTTAACCTTAAAATATAATTCCCAAAACTCAATAATATCGGGCACGGGACGCACGTATTCCAGCTGGCCTACAGGGCACAACAACTTAGTGACTATATGAAAGTACAATTGTTACTGCACAATTCACAGGCAGAGAGTGCTAGCACGCCCAGAAAAGAGCTTCCGAAACGGAAAAATATTTATGACGAAGATACAATGGAATGAAAGCAACGAGGTATATTCAAAATAGTTTACACTACAAAATTACAAAACAGAGTTTTTTCGGAAACGAGAAAATTAGTTGCATGGCTACTGTTAAAGAAAATCAGCCTACGTTTATAGTGCGTTCTTAATTGACTTCCGACAAGTACACGCCATTTCTTAATTTTTTAAACAATTTAATTACTGTAATGTTTGGAAACTATTGAGAACGAACCAGAATAAAATAGCAAATAAAAAAATCGAGATACCTTTTCTACTTTTGAAGCCTATTGGACAAGTTTTATATCCAAACGAGTGGCCCAAGTTGGTGGCCGGAGATCTCTAATTTGCAAGATGTAACGTTCAGCTCCTCTTCGAATGCTCGTGCAGCCTTCCTGCCCACAAGAGCCACTTACTCTTCGCACATGAGGCACCTTTCCATCCCGAGAAGCGAGAAATCACCCGCCTTGCTCACCCTCGCGTCGGGATGTTCACTCGCAGACTCGCTGGAGCACCCACGACTACTCTCGCCCAGAGAAAGTCGATGAAGATTTCCCCCCTTACCGTCTGTGGTTTCACCTCACAGAGCTTACAACAGCAAGTTCCGCAACACTCCACGTTCATTACGCCGCGTGAGCGAGTGGGTTAATTTTAGAAGTGGAACGATTAACGTGGCACATTTCTGTTGAGGTACGCGGGACATTAGAATTATGAAGTGCCGTATGCGCTTTACAAATCAAAAGCAAGTGAAGGTTGTTCCCCTGAGAATCCACAACACACGCACGTTGGATAATGTTCTGACGGTTTGTGGATGTGGCGCTCGTTTGACAATGACATCTACGTGGCTCGTAAAGCGCTCATTAACTTTAATGATGTACGACGCTTTGAGAGTAGGCAACTCATCTTACTCAAGCGTCAAATGTACACCGTCGCCAGGCGACAAAACACTCAGTCCTTTTGATCGTACCCTAACAAGACAGGTTGCTTTGGACTTTGCACTCTATTGCTCAAAGATTCCCTCACTCTAGAATGAACCGAGTCACGGAATAGATGGGAGCACCCCACGCACAGAGAACGCCCTGGCTCCACGATGACGGAAGTCGATAGATCTCGAATGTCCACATTTGGGAACAATATCCGAAAAACAAATACGATAACAATACTTATTCTTCTATGTTTCAGAAAATTATATCTTAACGGTAATAAACTGAGACTTTTTGGGATGCCCACGTTTTACCTGATTGATTTCACTGTCTTCGGAGTTCCAAATTTTACAGTATATTCAAAAGTAAAACAATAACCAGCGCTTTTAAATAAAAATTCTAATGCAAACTCTAGGTGAATGCGTTTATCCCATACAACACAGTTTCTCACATTTCGCCAAATTTTCTCGACGCTTTGCAATTGGTGAGCAGAGAAATGGATTTCCACGAACAAAATTCATTTACAACAAAATCCACGAACAACAGATTTGTGTTTTACTCTAGGACGCGACCAAGTGATTTGGTCACCCCTCCCATCTCGGTATTTTTACCAGCAACACACGCGATGCCATTGAGCGAGCCGAAGGGGTGTTGGAACACCAACGCATCTTCCGCCCACACATACATCTTCGACCATCCCCACTCCCTCCGCCACCCCTGCCAGAGACTTGTGAACTTGCTAGGACGAAGTCTCATCTCAGGTGACTGTGCCATTTGTCCGTAAATTCTGTTGGTTTCATCTCAGCGAAATGAATTTATTTTCGAACGTATGTATGCGCTCCGGGCCACAAAATGTCCGCCAAATCGAAGCACTGTAGCACACTACGAGATAAACTGTTTCTGTGCAACGAAGCTGAGATTCTACGGTTCCCGTATTTCACCAACGAAACGACCATTTTAACTCTTAACATTTTTGTTTAGTCCATTTGTCCTATTTTGTTTCAGTCTTCACACACATTTTTATAAGTTTTTATACCCTGTTGATGGCTGCAGGATATCGTCTGAAACGTTCACATTATCGTTTTAGACGAGACATCACTACCACAGGCAAATAACACATGTTGAAATACTAAAACGAAAACCACTGACCAAAATAAGAACCTAGGACTTGACAAGAACCAACAAATGAGTACGAAAATATTTTTCAAGAACACTGAACGGATACGGTTGAGATTACTATTGCGACTCGTAGCAGCCGAGGAAGAACGCAACTTTTCTTTCATTTTTTTTTTTCAAATCGAAGATCGATCTCGAAAAAAAAGCGAGCATTTCAGCCAGGAGGCTGCGTTTCGCATCTCGAGCATCCGAGGGGTGCGGAGCGGGGCGGGGTTGGTGAATGGAGCGGCGAACGCAGCGCCGCTTCTGGGAACAGTTGAGACGCGGGTAGCGGCAGGGGGCCAATCGATGAGCAACCGGGGCCTTCCGCGAACAGCACCAGCGCCCACCACCACCACCCCGCTGCCGCCGCCGCCGCCTGCACATTGGAAATCGTTAGCCTCCTCCGCCCACCGCCGCACCTGCCACGTCCCGCCCCGCGCCCGCCCCAATCCACCGCCGTGGGCGTGCAGAGCCGTCCGGCCGCGACGATGCGGCCCCACGCAGGCGAGAAGAGCCCCCGACGCGACCCAGCATACGGACGCGCCCTCGGGGAGCGGTCCCTCATCCGAACGCTGGCGACCTCAGTCCGTCACGGCGCACGGATCGGGACGGACTCAAGGTCGAGGGTCGCTCCGTGCGAGGGTTGAGGTGGCGGGTCGACGTCGGCGATGGCGAGCGGTGCGGGTCCTCGGCGAAGGCGCGGGCACACGTGCGTGGGGCAGCCGATGGCGCGCGGCGCATCGATCGCGTTTGTACTTACGGAGCTAGGGCAGCTGCTGCTGCTGCAGGCGGCGAGAGCGAAAGACGAAGGCGCGGTGGCCGGGCTGGCGGCTGCTGGGCGGCGGCTGTGGCGGGTGGGTCGCTGGGCAGCTAGAGCTAGGCGGCGGAGCGGGCGCGGGCGGCGCGGGCGGTGGGGGGCGCGGACGGCGCTGCGGGGCGGCGCGCTCCGGTCGGCCAGCTGCATCGCTCCGGTCTGCCCTCCTGGCCCGCCTCCGCCACCAGCCGCCGCCGCCGCCACCCCCACACGCCGCCAACCCGCGCGCGCGCGCGCATGCGCCGCTCAACCCCGTCACGTGACCGGTCGATACAGCGCGCCCGCCCCCGCCCCCGCCACGACGCCCACGTCACGCGCCGCCGCCAACCGCCGACAATCGATCCGCGGGCGCCGCCGCCGCTGACAGGCTGGCCAACCCCGCGGTCGGAGGACCAAAGGGGCCAAGGACGGCCCTCCGACGCCCTCGCCCTCCAGGCTCCCGCACTCACTCGCTCCAACGCGCTCGCCCTTTGGGCTCCCAACCTCCAACCCCTTCAGACGCAAAAGCTCACCCTCGGCCTCTGGACGCAAAAGCTCACCCTCGGCCTCTGGACGCAAAAGCTCACCCTCGGCCTCTGGACGCAAAAGCTCACCCTCGGCCTCTGGACGCAAAAGCTCACCCTCGGCCTCTGGACGCAAAAGCTCACCCTCGGCCTCTGGACGCAAAAGCTCACCTCGGCCTCTGGACGCAAAAGCTCACCCTCGGCCTCTGGACGCAAAAGCTCACCCTCGGCCTCTGGACGCAAAAGCTCACCCTCGGCCTCTGGACTCAAAAGCCCACCCTCGCCCTCTGGACTCGACCTCTCTTACAAAGCCCCTTACAATCACCTTGTGGACCCTCACTCCTTTGTAGAACTTGCTCGTCTTCAGCATGGGGAACATGCTCACAGATCGACCCACAATCGAATTGAAACAAGTATTCTCCACAATGAAAGGGATGGGCGGGTTCTTCTGAACTGACCAGTTCTCTCTTTAGAGAGCCAGAAAAATGACCACAAAGGTTTTACTTCTAAATCTGGGCAGACTCGTACCTTAAAAACATAATACAGCACGAGCTGAACACCACTCATTTTTTGAATGAATGATTCTACAAGAAATCATCTCTCATTTTTTAAATTCATTACATCCATTTATACTTGTTAATTATCCTGTAATGTACTTCTAAACACAATAAATGGGCATTGAATTTGGAATGTCTGCTGGGATATTGCAAACTAACAATGCGCTTGCAATTTTGGTACACAAGTAAATGCAAATACGTCCAGACTTCCACAGTCATCTTTTACGGGTCAATAGCACAATTCAACGTGTGAACAATCCACACCATACGGAAACTGATGGCCATTCAGCAATAAAGTAATTAAGAATAATTACCAGTCGTAATTACCATTACAAAATTTTCTTTCCTACATCCATTTATTTAAATAGGTCTCTTTTTAGCATCTAACATTCTCTTGTGTTCCAAGACACCAAACTCTAGACGGTTGAGAAGAATTAACTCAAGTTAGAAGATTCTCTTAGTGTCGCCTACGGTCCAAAGAAGATTAATCAGTTGGCAAGATATCATTCTCTTATGTGCAGCGCAAC
This sequence comes from Acheta domesticus, assembly GCA_031308135.1. Taxonomy (NCBI): domain Eukaryota; kingdom Metazoa; phylum Arthropoda; class Insecta; order Orthoptera; family Gryllidae; genus Acheta; species Acheta domesticus. Next base: position 5,794 of record JAHLJT010003379.1, on the reverse strand, counting down.
ATAGCATCGCCATGAATGGAATGATTAGTCCTTGTTTAAGAAACGGCGAGCATCCGTCCGGAATTGATTCGAGGAAACGTGAAAACTATCCGCGCAGAGCAGCATCGGAAATCCAAACTAAGGCCTCTCGCTCTTCCCATAGTTTCAACACCGGAGAGGTGGCTCAGGGCAACAACATATGTCTCTGCAGCGGCTTTCACTGGGAAGTCCTAGAGTTCGAGTCTCGACTAGCGGCCAGCTGCTCCGAACGATAGTTTTCTGTGGATTCTCCGATCAACACCAGGCGAATGCCGGAACAGTAGCGAACAAACGGGTCACGGACCGCGTGCGACCTTCACTTCCTCTTCCTTGTCCTATCCTCACCCCTTACTCATCCACACACTTACATGCACTACATTATCACACATACCAGGAGATCGGTCGGGACCTGAGAGATTGAGTCGGCTGGGGCAGTGCTCCGCTGGTGAGAGATACCTCGTTGAGGATAATCCCCGTAAGCTGACGTAGGTCGGCATCTTGTCTCGCCAGCCAACGGGGGAAAGATCAACGCCACTACCAGAGACAAAACATGCATTACACTTACGGGACGCGCCCAGAATCACCAATCAATCAAAAACCATAGTTTCACCAATGTACTAATAGATGCATTCAAACTATAAAAAAAACACGTGTTTTTTAGAATCCTTCCAGAATATCCGAGACCAGGGCTTTCCAACTGGCGGCCCGCCGAATCTTTTGTGCGGCCTACGACTACTTTGAAAAATTTTATTATACTAACCAAATGGAAACAATTGCACATTTATCTTATTTTTATTTAATGATATATTAATTTTCTTCTAATAATTAATATATACTGTACATTAATCACTAAATAAGCTGAATAAAAGTTGTATCTGATTCGCATTTTTTTAGTAAAATCTCAGTAGTTAGGGTAAAAACATCTTAAATTACGGTGTGGCCTGCAGCTTAACTAGAACTTGATATGTGGCCCATAAGCCCTAAGTTGGACAGCCCTGCCCTAGAGGAAAATGGCCACGAATTGTGCCACTCGACAACTTGGGAGGAGGAAGCGAATGAGCTACTACCTCTGTAGATGAGTGACCCACAATGCGGTTTAGTTGCTTAAAAAACTTTTAGAAAACTCTTAGAATCTTCTGGCCGGATCCGTAACTAATTATCAGTCCCCTACAGGAGGCTGAGGTGCGCCGAATGACATCTCGTTTGTCTCGATTGATGGACCGGAAAGTGTCTAACCGTGAGTGACGGAGAGACGGATTCAGGTTACTGGATATTGTATTCGGATTGTACAAAAACGACTCTGAACAGAGGCTTTATTCACAGGTGTTCATGCATCCATCAGATACTGTCACTGATAAAGAAGAGAAATTTGCCAAATACACATGTGGCCATTAAGAACAAGAAATACTAAACTAAATTCTCTTAAAATCAATGCTTTCTTAGCACAGTAACTGCTCTAGTTGATACATATTTAAGAATTAATAGACATTGTGATTAAACTTCAATTAAATTATTTCTAAGCACAAAAATATGTCATCCTCAAGAGAAGTCGAATAGTCTGCACCCTGCTGAATTATATCACTATATATGATTAAGCGTTTGGTAAGATGCAGAGTTCTGAGAATGAGAAGAAATTAGTAAAATTTACAAGGTACAAACAATCCTTGAAAAACAAAACAAAAAATACAATTTCACGATGGTTTTTGCGATTAAAAATGGAAGGTGTTGGTGCAATTGTGGCTTCAGATTCGGATTCAGTGTCAAGTCTTGGGACTGACAACAACCCCGGAAACAAAATAGAATGTCAGGATGATTGTTTTTTTGCGATTTTTTAAAAAAAATGGTGGGTGACAGCGCAATTCTGGCGTCAGATTCGGATTCAGCGCGTCGAAATACGTAGAGAAACATTTTCAAGTCTTTGGGTCTGACAACTTTTTTTGTGTGTGCCTGTGTAATTGACTCTCTAAACACGAATGCAAGCATCCAATGTCCTGTGAACAAAATGGATTAGCACTTTCTTTGTTTTACATGGATTTATATATACATTTTAGAGTTGCTTGGGAGTGCGAGATGATCATTTATACCATCGTCTTCATTTTTCTCTTGTTCTACTGCATGGTTGGCCCCAGCAGAGAGATGGTTGAAGTAGCCGCAATGTAAGGAGGAACTCGGTGCGGGAGTCTGGGATGCCATCCGGGTCGCATTTTAGCATTCTTTACTCTTTTTTTTTTGCTATAAAATGTTTATTAAGACTTTTTCGAATACGATTTCTAATACACGGGTTAAGAGTTAAATAGTTAACAGTTAAAGAAAATCACACATGTGGAAGCTGCAGAAAATCACGCACCGTAATTGGTCGCGTGTGAAGATGGGCGGACGCGGCAGTTTTAAAAACAACGAAACGAGTCGCGCAGGGCCTGAGGCGTGTGACATGCGAACTTTAATTTGCAAGAGATTCGCGATGTACCCGCCGTCCGCCGTTTCTGATGTCAAGATCGTAAGTACGTTAGGCTCACAAATATTATGTACCAAGAGCGTTATAAGTAGGGAGAGAATTTCTATGATTTTGCATATTTTCCGTTGTTTCAATGCATAGCTAAGTGACATTTCTTGGCATTAGGTTAGAATACGATGCTATGTAGATTCATGTTAGTGCATATTTATGCGTATTTGGTCGATTTTTCCTGTTGGTGCGTATTCGTGTAATAATAGCGCATTTTGCATGTTTCGTTAAAATAGAGACTTATCTCTAAAAACTTTCATATTTAGTAGAATCTATTATTGTGAGAGTTCATCGATTTTGAAAGAGCTTGTCACAGTTTGCGTGTATTTTCTCTCTCTCTCTAGACAAAATACTAGTGCAAATGTAGGATATTCTTTATATCAATTTTTTTTAAACTAGACAAGATACAAGACATACAAAGTACTTCACCTACGTGAATATTTCCTTCAATTATTCCTCCGCAAAGTAAGGTACATTATATCACGTTTGCACAGAAATATACATTTTAATTCAAAGCATGCTTCTCCGAAAATTTTATCAAGCAAGATTTATAGATGAATTAAATATTGTTAATTTTAATTATTGCATATCAAAGTGCATATATCAGAATTTTAGGTCATGCATCATATTTTTAAAAGCATATTTCAATATTTTTAGGGCATCAAATTTTTCTCCCTAGTTATAAGGGTTCTACTCTATTTAGGTACCAAGGGCGCCTTTTGTCGCCGCTCGACTATTAGAGCCAGTGAACGTCGGCGGTACATACAAAATTATATTTTTACTTACTTTTAATGATTCAGATTTACTTATTAACTACACATAAGTAGATGTTAAATTGACTTGGTTTGTAATATCTTGATATTCATCTGTCGTTTCAATATCATTCCTATAATTCCTCCAAAAGAACATGTAGCGTCATAAAACTGTTTCCATTTTCCCCCTCATATCCACGATACTGTCGATATAGGTACGTTATGCAATGTTTATCGATCTCTACATTATTAAAATTTTTTTAAAAACATATTTCGTTTATGAAAAAGTTCAATATTGTATTTTTTGCAACGTTCATTTTTTGCGATATTCGAAAATATAGTTCACCAGAAATGGTATCAGTGCCATTTTTACTGTCCTTTGCTACATACGAGTAGAAAATTCAAAGAAAAAAATTGGAGCTGTTTTGGGAAAATAATTGTTTTAAAAATGCCTATGTTTCAAGCAAAATTTCAAGATAGCTACTCACTTTTTCGAAAATTTTTAGACGACTTTATTTCAAGATCTCTCTTTGAACAACAGATCTCATTAAGGACGATCATCAATATTTTGCTTGTAGGTGTTACGAATCTACTGAGCTCAATGCTCCCGCAACGGCGTATGCACAAGTAAATGCCTGCGATCGATGGTAACGCCCATCAATTCAACTGCAGCTGAACTGCCACCCAAAACGTCGCTGTCCGTTAGCCTCTCTCTGAGGTAATTTAAATAATCAGTCGGCAAACGTTACCTCAGTGGTGTCAAGGTCTTCTACTGGTGGCAGTGGCACGCGTCGTGGCTCCGTAGCATGCCACGAGCTACTCTGCGCAACTGGAATCGGGAAAGGAAACTATTAGTAACCCCGCCGTTTTACAACAGGGATGGCGTTGTGTCTGGTGACTGGGTGACGAACTGCGTGAAGGGACGATTTCGTCCTGGCACTCGTGCCACGGACTTCCACTCGTGGCATCGTCCTTGACAACACTGTTTTACCTTCTCCACTTCCGCGCGGATATCCTGTTCCTTAGTCGGGAACCACCGACTAAAGAACTGCTGTAGTACCTTCCCCAAGATTTCGCCAAATTTCCAATATCACGAAGTCACTTCTAATTGGCTTTTATAAACAGAATATCACGTTAATATTTTCGACCTACATTCAAGCATCCATTTACTAGGGAACTCGATCCAGCCTCCGTCTAACAAACTTGCGTCCATGATAACCGATGTTACATGCCTCAATTGTCTCTTTTCCTCGAGTTCATTCAACTCGATCAAATTTATATTTTCATTTCATGACACTACGACGACGCCGAAAAAATGTGGGCTTTTGCAATTTTCGAAAAATCGGGGTTTCAATACTACCTGCTAATAAGATACTAATAACCTGCTAATAAGCAACCGCTTCGGTAAGTTACTCTCTCTGTCCGCCTCCTCATGTACTTCCACCTTTCACTGAATTGCACGGATTTCTCGAATCGATCCTCCAACTCACCACATGCATATTTTCTCTTTCTTTGTGTTACTCCCGTAGGAAAGTTCTACTCGGAAAACCTCTACTCGGAAAACCTTTACTCGGAAAACCTCTACTCGGAAAACCTCTACTCGGAAAACCTCTACTCGGAAAACCTCTACTCGGAAAACCTCTACTCGGAAAACCTCTACTCGGAAAACCTCTACTCGGAAAACCTCTACTCGGAAAACCTCTACTCGGAAAACCTCTACTCGGAAAACCTCTACTCGGAAAACCTCTACTCGGAAAACCTCTACTCGGAAAACCTCTACTCGGAAAACCTCTACTCGGAAAACCTCTACTCGGAAAACCTCTACTCGGAAAACCTCTACTCGGAAAACCTCTACTCGGAAAACCTCTACTCGGAAAACCTCTACTCGGAAAACCTCTACTCGGAAAACCTCTACTCGGAAAACCTCTACTCGGAAAACCTCTACTCGGAAAACCTCTACTCGGAAAACCTCTACTCGGAAAACCTCTACTCGGAAAACCTCTACTCGGAAAACCTCTACTCGGAAAACCTCTACTCGGAAAACCTCTACTCGGAAAACCTCTACTCGGAAAACCTCTACTCGGAAAACCTCTACTCGGAAAACCTCTACTCGGAAAACCTCTACTCGGAAAACCTCTACTCGGAAAACCTCTACTCGGAAAACCTCTACTCGGAAAACCTCTACTCGGAAAACCTCTGCTCGGAAAACCTCTGCTCGGAAAACCTCTGCTCGGAAAACCTCTGCTCGGAAAACCTCTGCTCGGAAAACCTCTGCTCGGAAAACCTCTGCTCGGAAAACATCTCCTTCTACCTCCCTTGGATTATTTACTCTAGCAGCTACCACACGGCATTAAGTATAAATTCAGACGTCTTGGCTTAGATGTCTACTTCTGAAAATTTAATATTTAGGATTTACGTGCTTTCCCACGAGAGCTCCAAAATTTTACTATTGAATCATATATTTTGAATACAATCTCCCGGAAAACAAATTAAGTGATATTAATAAAATTTAAAAAAGTAG
>JAHLJT010003378.1:0-28943 GCA_031308135.1 Acheta domesticus | reverse complement strand
AAAAAAAAACAACCGATAGAACAATATGGCTTTTATGTCATCGGATAGAGTACATTTACCGCTATCCCTACCAGAAGTTTATAGAAAAAAAAATGGAGCGTTATTGAGAAAATCTTGTTTTGTTATTTTTGAAATTGCACATATTGCACAATTGCACGCAATATTGCGCGAAAAATACTAAAATTTTCAAAAAATGTAGATGACCTTAAAGAAAGAACTCACTATGAAGAAAAAAAATTATTTGCAGGAAAAATCTCTATCTTCAATTTTGTAGTTCCAGAAAGACGCCGTACAAATTTTAAACTTTTGCAATTTTCAAAAATTCAGAGTTATCCGTGAAAATCGGACCTATGCATTGTAAATAACTGTATTTTACTCTATTCATACAATAAATTTAAAGAAAAAATTGGAGCCGTTTTCGAGGAAATTTTGAAAATCTCCGGATGGCTTCATATAAAGTACCCCGAAATTTTGAAGAATCTTTTTCAAAATCTCAAAGCTTCGACTAGAATCAGATCGACTGGGGAATATCCATTTTGGAAGAAATCGTACGTATAGTTTTAGGCGCTAGCAGTGTTCACAGACGGACAGACAGACGGACGGACAGACGGACGTTTTCCTTTCAATTGGTTTTTCGGTATCAAGGACCCAGAAAGGAGGGTTTCTGGCTACAGCACGTGTTAGGGGATATTTTTCCTTAATTTAGCAAGTGGTTTTATCCACTTTTTCCTTTCACTGCCGGCAATTAATTTTTTTCCGCCGAAAATTGGCCATTTTTTCGCGCAGCATTACATAACTTTCCCTATACTATGTATATCATTCCGTGTATATGTACGTATACGGGAAAGTAAAAAATTAAATGTCTCTTACAATATAACATGATATAAGTATTATTCATCTGTAAATGTATAATGAACAGTTCATTATCGTGGCACACTCCGTACTTCTATTTCAAGCATTTTCTAACAACCCATGCGTCGTGCGATCTCTCTCTCTCTCTCTCTCGTCACTTACCGCAGGCACATACACCCGCTGGCACCTCACAGAGTAGGCACGCCAGGACACTGCCTTGCTTTGTATCGTATTCTGAGAAAATGCCTTTAGTGAGTGTAGAACAGTAGCATGCTGAATCAATACCCGACGCATGCGTATGGTGCACAGGCCAGGGCATTTTCTCGCTGCCTGCCCACACGGAAAACTCCGATTTCCACTCACCAAGCTGCGTAGCGTGTGTTTACTGTTTGTTGACGATTTAACAAGTAGAGAAATTGATTATTATTTAGGAAGTATTTTTTTTTTTACTTTCCGTATATTGAATTGAATTGCCTTATTTACGTGGCGAAACGCAGGCCATGAGGCCATGAGGTCTGCTCTTCCGTCTGACCACGCAAATTTTGCTACACTCACTTTACGTATACGTATACGTTTAAGAAGGTTTTACTGATGCGACGAAACCGGCGATTTGAATTTATCTCAGAGGCTTCATTTAGGTTTGAGGATCTACTAACATGGGAGAGCCGGATTTACTTCCCCTTGGTAAGGCGTACGAAGGATTTTTTCGCCCCTAAAAATCCACGGCTTAGATCGTGTTTGAACCCGCGAACTTGGGTATAGCAGTCGGTTACGCTAAGCGATACACCATCGCCGCCGATAGAGTATACGTAGTATAACGAAAGTTATGTAATGCTGCGGTAAATCGATTTCGAGATTTCAACGGAAATACACGTTTTGGGGTCCCCTGATACCGAAAAAGTAGGTCTTTTCAAAACATCCGTCCGTCCGTCCGTCTGTCTGTCCGTCAGTCTGTGAACAACACTAGCGCCTAAACCGTACGTGTGATTTCTTCCAAAATGAATATTCCCCGGTCGATCTGGGTGCACATGATGTGCCGCGGTTTTGAAAAATGTTCTTCAAAATTTGGGGGTACTGTACATAAAGTCCCACAGACATTTTCAAAATTTCTCAAAAACGGCTCCAAATCTACACTTATAAGGTAGAGTAAAATACACTTCTTAAAGTGGCACAGGTTCCATTTTCACGGTTAACTCTGAATTTTCGAAAATTGCAAAAGTTTGAATTTTTTTCAGCGTTTTTCTAGAACTACAAAATAGAAGATAGAGATTTTTTCTTCAATTAAAATTCCTTGTCCAAAGTAAGTTCTTTCATTGAGGTCATGTACATTTTTTGGAAAATTTTAGTAGTTTTTGCGCAATATTGCTCGCAATATTTGAAATTTTAAAAAATTACAAAAACCGGATTTTCGCAAAAACAGCTCGAAATTTTTTCTTTAAACTTTTTGTAGATATAGCGCTATATGTTCTCTCTGAGATGACATTAACGCCATATTGCTCTATTCTTTTGTTTTTTCAAAAATTGCAAAAATGTAATTTTTTACTTGTCTCTCACGTCGTTAATATTTACATTAGCGGCGACTTGTTCACATTATTATATTAATGAGTACATGTGCTTTAAATAATATCAAATAAAGTTTCTCGAATATTGAATAGTTTTCTGTGAAATCTAGCTCAAAATTCCGTATTTTCAGAAACGCTCAAACGCCATTTTCTCAAAAATGGCTTCAAATTTTTTGTTCAATCTTTTCGAAAGGATAGTGCTAATTGCACTTTTTAATATGGTGTAAAGTTAATTTTGGGATATTTTTTTGTTTTTACAAAAATTACACAAATGTAATTTTCTTTAAATGTCCCTCATACCGTTAAAAAGCACTTTTCCAGCAATTTGTAAACACTATTGAATTTGTAAGTGTAAGTGCTTCAAATGACTTCAATTGAAGTTTTTCGAAAACTCAAAACTTTTCTGTGAAAAGGGCGTCAAATTTCGCATTTACAGTAGCGCTGAACGTCATTTTCTTGAAAACGGCTCCAAATTTTTCGACGAAATTGCCGTTTAGGGCAAGGTTTAACTGTTTTTTAATATTCTTAAAATAATAGTTTTGTTTTACCATTGAGAAAACGAAAAATTAATAAAAAGTCCGAATAGCTAGCCGAGACCAAACGAAACAGAAAACCAGTACGGGAAAGTCTGTGCCATTCTGTAGCACCACTAGTTCATTTTCAATTAGTATTGTACATATTATTAGTGTTACTTGTTTTTTTATATTTAAATCAGATTTCGGTTAATATTACGACAGATACAGTGAAGGAACTACACTCTTTCTCATCTTAACGACGTAGAAAAAAGACAAATTTGAGACTATGGTCGACCTTTTCTTATGTTGAGTACGCTTGTGTATCGCGCTGGCAAGAAAAAATAAAGAAATTCAATACTTCGTGCCATGATTCACACAAATGGCTAATATGTGGTACAGTTAAAGCTAAGCTTTATTCTTGGCCATGTCTTTTTTTTTTGTCAATTAAGGAGAGTACTTGGAATAGAGATGGATATTTTGACACGGAAATTTATCAAAAGCTGTACAAAAGCATGAAATATCAAAAGATCATTTATATAATTCAGTAAATAGTAAGCGTCTGAAAAAAATTGAATCCGATTTCTTAATTATTGTCGGATCAACGCATACTCGTAAAACTTCTTTAGAATCTGAATGTCTTGAAATCACGTCTGTGCGTGCTTAATGGGAATAATACATTGGAATATAATGATATCAGTGAGAAAATTTGTTTGCATAAATTGAATAAAATTTCCAGAGAACTTGGATTGAGATGGGGCACGCTCCCTTCCCGGGATCCGCCGCTGTTCAGTCATCTATTTTGCATACCTTGAACATTTGATCACGAGCCACTGTCTGTACTACGTTTAGCCAACAAAAAACTATTGGGAATGCGCGATATACCAAGACGTTTCTTCCTTTTAGCTAGCGATCACAGTGGAGCCTAAATTGGCCAAAATTTTCGTCGGCCGAAGTCTGACGGACAAAACCAAACTAAATATCTTCGTCCAACAGCCGATGTTTTCGGATGCCGTCGGAAGAGGTTGTTCAAGTTCACTTCGACAGTTTCCGCTTAAAAAACACATGTGACCATTTCCGTTTGCCAACAAATTTCGGCCAAAATTGGCTCCATTGTAAGTAGCATTAGTTGTTACTCAACAACTACTCATTAAAAAAAGTGCACGGCACCATTTAACAATCTGAAATTGAGGGGGAAAAATGCACTGAGAAAATAAATCTTTGGGTTTAATTAGGATAGATTCAAAAATAAATTTGAGCTTAGCAATTTTCAACATTTTATAGATTTTAATAAAAATTGGTATTATACAATTTGATAAATAATTTCGTTCCAGTAAAAATTAAATTGAAGATCGCAACCATTTTTCAGAAAATTTTGAAAAGGGCTTCATGTAAAGAATCCGTAAAAATTGAAAATATCTTGTTTATCTCTGAAATCAACAGGCACAACTACATTTCACTCTTGACATATTTTCGACGATTGAGCTCAAAATCTTCTAATCTGACCCAGTTATGTGTGACACATACTTCCATCCATCGATACAGAATCCCTATTTCCGGATAGAAAATTGCGTGTAGATCATCGCCACTCGAATCAATCTTAACCAACTTCGGAATAACACAGATTGACTTTAGTCCTGACGTGTGTGTGAAGTTGCAAGTCAAAAGAACTTTAAATACGAATTTTATAACCGAAAATACGAAACCCATATTTCACAATACTTTTCCTCGTTATACGAATAGAATATGAAGGGAAAATAAAAATATAAAAAGCTAAAATTTGTATTATAATATTATCATAATTGTGAAAAATTTAAATGAAGACATTTTATTAAAGTATGGTTTGTGAAAAACCCATTTTCTTGTAATAGTATTTTTTAAATCAATGATTTACAGTATTTAGATACTAATATAGTAGAAATTACAATAGAAACAATCTAGTTAATTGGTGCTATTTGAACTAAATCTGATTTGAATAATTGTATAAAGTGCACGTATTAAGAAGAGGAATAAATAAACTTCGAGGTACTATCAAGGCATCAAAGTCATTCAAGTTAGAGTTCTCACGATTCCACAGAGCTAAATTTCGGTGAAACAACATTGGATCTGGTCACTTAAAGCAAACCCAAATAGTACGCTCATTAGAAATTTTGTGACAAGTGCCGTATACAGCGATAATTTAGAGAAAAGCAGAAGCGTAACTTCATTTCGCAACTATCATAATGCGAAGAATTTAACTTTCAATAAATTTTCTTTTGTGATGTAGAAAATATTTTCTCATTAAAGTTTAATTACTTTTTACCTAATTCAATTGCCTAATGAACTGCAATAAACGTCATTACGAGATTCTCTTTCTTCCCCGACATCTGGCAGCAGGGTTTCCAGAAAAGTCAAAAATATACATTTTTGCTCGCTCTCAAGGAATTCAAGGGACAGGAACTACTTCCGGACAAAGGTGGACCGATCAAATGATCCAATTAAACGAAACAAAATTTACATTTCAAATATGATTTATTTTTATTTCTGAGGATTCTATTGAAATACGTGACAGGTCAGAATACTCAGTGGTTTATATAAACGGAATTTACTCCAGTCTTCTAATCTTGAGAGACAGAACTGGAAGGAGCCGTCATGAAAAAGACATCCCGACGCTACCTGAATTCAGGCACCTTCGAAGTAGACTGTCCGTAATGTCCATTACCGAACTGCATTGTGCACACTATGTGAATGCCAAAAGTGTGTCATTCAAGAAAGAAGAAAGGGATAACAACAGTATTCTTCAACGTCGACCTTTCATCCACAAAGCAAAAGTTAGTTGCTGACATATACTTTGTGAAATAATTTAAGACTTCCTCATTTTTTCTTATAATGTAATTCACTTTATACAAAACTCCCTTTACTCCCAATTTAATTTTTATTAAATGATATGAAGACCTCAGGTCAATAACATGCAATGCCACTATACGTAAGTTTTAGGAAAACGGCAAGTAAAGGTTTAGACATCGCATTCCACACATAGAGATAAAGAAAATTAATTTATGACTTGCACTGCCATCTTGCGGCAAATATTTAAAGTAAAAATTCAACATCTAGATGCATCGATGGGACGTCGAAATATACTAATATCTCAGTTTCACCAGAAATGGGGCATAGCATGTCATTGCCCCATGGTCTTCATTTATTTACCGTACTGTACGTGTTCTTTGAAGGCCAATTTATAACCGAATAAGAAGTGGATTTCACAACCAGAAGTGCTTTGCAACCATCTCCTGTAAGTAAACATGTTTGATTTTTCAAACAATAAAATGCATTATCAAAATAAGCAAGTAGAAAAAATGATAATGTGGAAAAAGTAGTTCTACAGATGGTGAGGCTCCTTTTGCACCAACAGCGATGTTGTCGTCAATATTAAACAAAGCAAAAATGTAATTTTGTTTAAAACTGTTTTAAGAACAACTTGGCTTCTTTCTCTCCAGAAACATATCCCAAGACCAAATTTTTCATGCACCAGAGATTTCTAAGGCACCGATTATAACTATTCTTTTCATTTGTAAATTGTGGGTTACCATGTTATTGCCCACAACCTTTCAATTGGCTGCCACGCAAAAAGAGAAAACAAATGTAGTAGTGGACCGTAGGTAGAAAGGAAAACCACGGCAAATAACACCGCTCTCAGGAAAGAATAATCACTTCAACGCATCTTGGATATGTGTTTTGTTTCATGAAACGGAGTTCTTTGTTCTCACTGTGTTAGCATATTTTTCATTATAATTAATCAGAATTTATTTCAAAGCTTAATGAAAAACCTGGAATTGCGATATTTATTTTCTTTGTTTCTCAGAGCTGTTTAGTCTCTAATTTGATCGGACTGGGTTTCTGATTTCGTATTGTCACTGCACCATCTCTAGACATTGTTATAGATTCAAGCGTTGAAGGGGCAAATTAAGTCATTGAAAACAATGCAATATATCAAGAGTTAAATTTGTTTACTTTTCTATAAATGAATTTTAAAGTGAACTTGTGGTGCTACAGAATGACAGAGGCTTTCCCGTATTATTTTTCTATTTCCTTTGGTCTCGTCTAGCTATTGCTCGGACTTGACACATACTCTTGTCAGCTGCCATCTAACGCAGCCGAAGCTGCATTTTTTGGCATTTTATTAATTTTTCGGTTTTTAATAATAAAACGGAAATATTATTTTAAGAATCTTAAATAACAGTCAAACTCGTAATAATGGCAATTTTCTTTGAAAAATTTGGAGAAGTTTTTAAGAAAATGGCTTTTCGGCACTACTGTTAATGTGAAAATTAAAGCTTTCACAGTAATTTTTTGTGATTTCGAAAAACTTCATTACAAGTCATTTGAAGCACTTACACTCACAAATTGCTGGAAATGTGCATATTAACGGTATGACATCTTTCAAAAAACTTACATTTGTGTAATTAAAAAATACCCCCTAATGAACATTAGTCATATTAAACAGTGCAATTAGCACTATCTGTTCGAAAAGTTTGAAGAAAAAATTTGGAGTTATTTTTGAGAAAACGGCGTTTGAGTGTTTCTAAAAATGCGGAATTTTGAGCTAGTATTCACAGAAAACAGTTGAGGTTTCCAGAAACTTTCCATGGCATTATTTAAAGCACATGTAGTCAGAGGCGTATCTAGGTATTCAGGCGCCCATGGCAAGCATAGAATTTGCGCCCCGCTCGGGTTACTTCAAATTAGAGTGGTTGTTATTTTTTTCAGCGGTTACACACTAAACAGCGCCCCTTGTGAGTGGCACCCATGGCACGTGCCAGTACGCAGACAGCCATACTGTAGATACGCCACTGCATGTACTCATAAATATAATACAGTGAACAAATCGCCACTAATGTAAATATCAACGACCTGAAAGACAAGTAAAAAAAGTACATTTTTGTAATTTTTGAAAAACAAAAGAATAGAGCAATAAGGCGTCTATGTCATCTCATAGAGTACTACATCTATCAAAAGTTTAAAGAAAATATTTGGAGCCGTTTTTGAGAAAATCTTGTTTTCGTAATTTTTTAAAATTGCACATGTTGCGCGAAAACTACTAAAATTTTCAAAACAATGTACATGGCCTTAATGAAAGAACTCACAATGGAAAACAATTTTTGTTTGAAGGGAAAATCTCTATATTCTATTTTGTAGTTGTAGCATTTCGTCTAAAGAAATTCAAATTTTTACAATTTTCAAAAATTCAGAGTCAACCGTAAAAAATCGAAGTGTATTCTACTCTGTTCATACAAGAACTTTAAAGAAACAATTTGGAGCCATTTTTGAGAAAATTGTGAAAATGTCCGGGGGGCTTTATGTAACGTATCCCTAGATTTTGAAGAAAGTTTTTCAAAATCTCAAAGCTTCGACTGGAGCCAGATCGACAGGGGTTCAATTTGAAAAAAAAAAACTACGTATGGTTTCGGCACTAGTGGTGTTCACAGACGGACAGACGGACGGACGGACGGACAGACAGACGGACGTTTTGCTTTCAATTGGTTTTTCGGATGTATCAAGGACCCACAAAACAGGGATTCTGGCTACATCACGTATTAGGGAATATTTTTCTTAATTTAGCAACTGGATATATACATTTTTTCGTTATCACGGCCCGGCAATGAATTTTTTCTGCCGAAAATTCGCCGTTTTTTTTCGCAGCATTATATATATTTCCCTATATTACGTATATTACTCCGTATATACATTGTGATATACCAGAATAAGACAAATTTTATTTAACAATATTAGCTGTACATGGGGTGGATAAATGGGTATGCAATATGGCGGTATGCGGCCTTAGCAACGACAGCGCAGAGGTTGGCAAGGTCAACAAACTGTACACAGGCCTTGAAGAGGTCCGTATACGGGCTAGATAGCTAAAGAAGATAAGATGTGGTTGGTTCAGAAACGAATGACTGACGGAGGTCGCGGCTACTTGAGTTCGTAAGAGACGCACGGGTTGACTAGTGAACAGTAGACAGTCTAATTTTGCCGCTGTGTTTTGAAAAAATACAATGAGGGACGCTTACCGAACCATAAAGGGTTAAAGAACGCATTGAACAGAACATTCTGACTCTGGGTGTCGTGGTGTAAAGATCGTTTGCGGACATTATATTAGGAAAGTGGGACTTGTATATTTTTTTGTGAGAGAAGTAATAGTTTTTTTCGGACTCTGAGAATTATTTGTCAGAAGTGAATTCGCGGAGGACTTGTACAGTTTTTCGGATATTGCAGTTAAACTTTAATGTTTTACATAACCAGTGGGAAAGATTAGGAACTGGGAGCATCGGATAAGAACCGATAAGTAGTTTATGCAGTGTGGACTGGACGTGTCAGCAGCAGCGCAAGACCGGAAGAAAGAAGCGAAACTTGGAACTAACAACGGTCAAGTGAGAAGCGACTACGGAGCGTCGGCAAGCAAAACGGTAAAGAAATACTGCAGTACAAAAGAGATAACGTATTTAAAAGGTCATGACCATAAAATTAATTGTTAAAACTTAAAGTTAAATAAATTATTGAATTTTGTTCTTTGGAAATGATAGGAGTTTTCATTTGTCAATCATAATCTTTAATTAGTTGGAAGCATATAATTATTACATTTCAGATTCCACGCCATACTGTATAGTTGGCAGATCAGGTAATCGGCTATCGAGGCGATAGCGAGTATTTGTATCCGGACCCATCGACCCAAGCTAGCTGGATGTTTATACAATTTTGTTTAAGTTAGATGGGAGAACTTTGGTAGTAATTAATGTAACCTGTTTCTGGCGCCCAAATCTTAATATAAATTTGGAACAGGCCATAATTACAACCACACTCTTGATGAGACGATGATAAAGGTATATTTCAACATATATGTACGGGAAAGTAAAAATGAAATGTAATAAAAATAATAACAAATTAAATCTTCAAAAATTTTACTTCATCAATCGTGAATAGTCTGTAACATGATACATTACCTATCTGTTTATTAAAATAATACTGACAATTAAGGCAATTACAACATATCAACTGATACATTCCTAATGTTACTATACTATAATTACATTTTATTAATACGTTTCATGTTTCAACACTTCAGTGCGTGATTCTATTCTTTATCAAAAGAAACCTTGATCATTAACTACAAGGATGTGCGCAATGTCGTCCTTTTGTCTTTTCTTCCCAAGCACCTTCTGTTGTCCCTACCCTACAATAACGCTCTGATTGGAATTGTTTTTTGATTTTTTGTTTTTTTAATGTCGTGTGTAATTAAATTCTTTTCAGACAGTAAAATGTTTTTTTACAGGGCACAGATAGAATAGTATAATTTCCCAATTATACTTCATAAATTGAAATTGGATAAACATTTTTAAACGTGCTCAGAAAGAATATACAAAAGTGAAATGAATATTCGGGGGACGAACAAAGGTACTTATGATACTCTCCTACAGAGTAAACTTACTTACTTCACAAGACCAGTTCATTTCTGGCGAAAGAGTATGTAGTCAGAACACCAGTGGCGTAGCGTCAGGGGACGCTAAGATGCTGAGCATCCCCACGTGAAATATTAATCAAAGAAGACTAAATATTGTATTGATAATCTTCCAAGTGAGTGAAACACATTCAGCGAAACACGTTTTGTATTAATTTTGAAGTGATTTCCTATGATTGGATTCCGCGCGTTTATACAAGCTGGCCTCTGATTGCTTGGACGCTAAAATGCTTCTAGCATCTGCCGCGAGATTGCGACGAGCAAGGACGCATGCGCAGACGACGAGGTTCTCCCCTCCCCTCTTCACCCCTGCCTCAGGATTCTCGAGTCCCGAAAAGCTAGCATACGGATACGGGCAGCAACGGCTGGTGAGAAAGCACCGCGTGAGAAAGGCTTATGAGAGCAAGTTGCTCGTTTGTGCACGAGAGCGCAGCACACTTGAGGTTGTCAGAGAAATATTTTTCTTTCTCACTCGTAATTCCGTGCTAGGTCATGAGCACAAGCAGTAGATATAGTGCTTGCCTACTAATTCTCAATTAATATCTAAGAAGTTGAATTCTGACTTATATATATATATATATATATATATATATATTAAATTTTATTTTGGTTCGAAATAAATCAATTCACAAGTGATCTCATTGTCAACCGCGAGTGAAAACTAAAGCGGAGCTATTTCATAATTTGCTCTCAAGAAGTACCCTGACGTAAATCTGTTGAAGTAGTGTAACATTTGTTTCAATAACTTTGACTCTAGATAACATTAAGAATCATAATGTCTTCAGTTCGCATTATTGTTGAGCATCCCCAGACACACGAGACACGCTACGCCACTGCAGAACACAATCACTATTTGCAATAATCCCATAGTGTAATATTTCAAGGTCTATAATCCAAACTCCTTCTGGACGTTGAGGCAAACTGCATATCATAAACATTAAAAAGCAAAGACATGTTCAATGGTGACAACCGTGAAGCTCAACCGACAAGTTCAATCGTCGACGCTACGTAAGAGAACAGTTGCAAGCACAATTACTAATAAGCTGTCCTGTCTGTCCTAAGGTTCGACAGCCCACTATGGGCCTTGGCGGACGAGCGGTGACCCACCCTCTGGGCCATAGGATATGGGTTCATGTGGTTAGTACTATGACATGCCTTCACCGTATACACTGGTCTTCATAAACTTAGTGTGGGCTTTCTCAACGTCACACAGCAATAGATACTAGGACATTTGTAAGGAAAGCGTATAGTTATTATTTACCCTATTAAAGGTCTTCTACTGGTGGCAGTGGCACGCGACGCGGCACCGTAGCATGCCACGAGCTTCTTTGAGCCACTAGCGTCGGGAAAGGGAACTATTACGAGTTGTAGTAACTCCGCCGTTTTACAACAGGGATGGCGTTGTCTCTGGTGGCGGGGTGATGAACTGCGTGGAGGGGCGATTTCGTCGTGGCACTTGTGCCACGGACTCCCTCTCGTAGCATCAGCCTTGACAACAATGATTTACCCGGCCGGGAATCAAACTCGAGGTTGCGCCGTGGAAAGTGAGCACGCTAACCAAAGAGCCACCTCGTGAGGCTATTAATAAGCAGAAAATGATAATTTTCTGAATTGATATTACATAATTTAAACTAATCTACGGTCTACATGCGGATTGTTGTATTAGTTTACAACATTGTTAATGAGGAATTTGTCTTATCTGGAGAACTCGCGATAGGGTCAATAGGTTTAAGTGAGGGGTGCGGCCAAGTTGGCGTAGTGTAGGCGTGTAGGCGTATGCCATTGATGCTACCTCTGCAGTAGGTGAATAGGCTTCTAGTCTCGACGATGCAGACTTTCGACTCTAGCTACATAGGTAGGGCGATTTCAGCAATCTGTAAGAGAATTCCAGCGACGGGTTGCTCTGATTGGTAGTTTTCGTGGTTTCTGCGATCATTTATCAAGCTAATGCAGGAGCAGTACTTTAAAAATGGGGCACAGCCAATGCCCTCTTCATCTTCCTTGTCCTATTCCCATTCCTTCATTCAACTTACTAACTGCACTACAGTAGCACACAGTCGGGCACACAGATGGGAGCTCAGAGCTTCTCCTGGTAGAGGCGGCGCCCCGCTGGGGTGAGATACCTGGAGAGGAAATTCGACTTGTAAGTGTAAGTGTAGGGAAAGTTGGAGGTGTGACACCCATGACCAACCATCTCCAGGGCGTAGCGTCCATAAGACGCGCTGGAAGCGCCGCTTCCCTTACGAAATTTCCATCACAAATTTTTACATTTTAAATGTATTAGTATCCGCTTATCAAACTCGATGAAATATTGGAATATCTTTAGTTTCTACTTTTGCCGGGCTTTCATGGTCTCTAGTTTTTCACGCACTTCTTCGTATTTCCCTCGCCCTGAAGATTGTCAGAGGAGGCTATTATAGTTCGAATAGGGCGGGCGGCGCGTGGAAATATTGTGTACCCTGTGCGAGGCTACAAGAAGCGCAACCCTCAGGAGGACCTCCATGGTTCAGATGGAATAGTGATTTTGCTTGTTAAGAACTGTGATTGAAACGTGACTACTGAAACTGTGAATAAAGCGTGAACCGGGCATCAAGGCACGTGTAAGTATCAGCGTTCATAGACAACTCCTTTTTTAAAAATTTTGGAGATTCCTTCGTAACTGTTCGAACGTGTTCCTTGCATAGGTTATTGTAGGCAGACGGACGCGCTACGGGCCGGCGCTTCCAGAGCATTATGGAAGGGGCTGCGGCTGCAACCCGTGCCGGGCATTCGAACGGTGATGGAGCATCGCCGTCTTTATGTGGATGTGCAATGAACATTTTAAACAAAATACATTTTCAAGCCTTTCTTTTGAGGAAAAATCAAAAATTATTGCGACTGGAAAAACCTACACCAGAACTTCATATTGAGTGTCATTCGAAAGGGAAGAAGAATTTCATACATTTTCGTGCACAAATCGACGAGAATGTTCCGTGGATAAGTGGGTGCAGAAACACAAATAAATTATTCTGTTGGCCATGTTTATTGTTTTCTAAAGAGAAATCCGTAGTGGACGCAAGGAGGATTCGATGATCTTCACAATATTCATAAAGCACAGGCTCGCCATGAAACTTCAGTTTCTCATATCCTATCCCTAAAAAATTTCAAACTGTTTGGAAACAAAGAATTGAATGCAGTCTCAGTGAGTAGTTTCGGTTGTCTGTACAACGTCACAACGTAGAAATTTCAAAGAACAGAGATATGTTGACTCATATAATCAGAGTTGTTTGTCTTTTAGGAAAACTAGGATTGGCGTTTCGCGGACACAATGAAATTGTCGAGTCTCTAATGAGGGCAACTACATTGAAATTCTTAAATTTTGGGTAATTATAATACTGAACTTTTAGCTGTTATTGAAAGCAACAATGTGTTTCGTGGAACATCTCCTGACGTCCAGAATGACATTATTGCTGCAGTTGCGGAAGTTATGCACAGAGAAATTGAAAAGGAGATTTCTGAGGCTCAGTTTGTGGCATTAATATTATGATGAAAACGACTGATGTGACCATGAATCGCAACTCACAAGCGTGTTGCGGTATGTTTCAATAGAATGGCGTTCAAGGAAAGATTCTTGCATTTCACTGACTGCAGCAAAGACAGATCCGCATCTGGATTATTAGAACATGCAAAAGTAGTTATTATCACGTACAAGTGCAACACAAAAGTAATAGCGCAAACGTATGACGGCGCAGCACTTTATGGCAGGGGAACATGCTGGACTTCAGGCCAAATTAAAGATGATTTGTAAAGAAGCAATATTTGTTGCATTGTTATGCTCACAAATTAAATTTAGTCTTAGGACAATCTGCTAGCTGTATTAAAGAGTGCGAATATTTTTCGCCTCTTTATCAGGATTAGGGGCATTCTTTTCTAAATCTACTAGGCGGATTGAAGCTTTAGACACTGTAGTGAAAAAGCGATTGCCATCAGCTGCACCAACACGTTGGAATGTCACCAGCAGGCTTGTACTGACTGTGAAAAATCATACGAGTGATCTGCAGGAATTATTTGCTTCAGTAACAGAAAATTCAAGTGACTGGGATGCTGAAACTCTGTGCTCTGCTCGTGGCTATTTTAATCTTTTGAAAGACCTTTGACTTTATTTTTTTCTTAACTTTGTTTTCATGTATTTTTCCTCATTCTGGCTCATTATTTAAAATTTTACAAAATAAGTCCAATGATATTATGTACTGCATGAAAAAAAAATAGAAGATTTTTGGGATATATCTGAAGCAGTTTCGAGACACTTTTGAATGCTTTTGGCAAGGTTGCAACAGAGAAAGAAGCGAATTTCAGTGCATCAAGCGAGCCAGAGTAGAAAATACAGAGAATGAAAAGAATGTGTAGCAGAGATTGTTTATAGAAGTTAAAGGACAACTTAATATGTCATTTATCTGATAGATTTTCTGATACTTCTAACTGAAATTCCTAAGCCTTCTTAACCCAGATCTCTAAGTTATCAGTCGTCATTCCCAGTTAAGCTTTCAATTGTCTAATGGATGTTTATGGAAGGCATTTTGACTCTGCGCGATTGAAAAGTGAGCTCACGGCCATTTATTTTGATAATGAGTTCCACAAGAGTGTCAGTAAATTAAATGATTATATCAAGCACTATGAACTCGCAGATGTCTTTCCCCAAACATACATACTGACCGCTTTGATTCTCACTATACCTGCTACAAGTGCGTCGGCGGAGAGGTCATTTTCTGCTCTCCGGAGAGTAAAAAACTATCTTCGAAATTCACAAAGCGATGAAAGACTTTCTCGTTTGTCCTTACTGAATATCGAGAGTCAGCTTTTAGATTCCATGATGACAAAGCCATCGTTTTTTAATGATGTCATTGATGTATATGCCCGTAAACCAAGAAGAATTGCACTTAATTTTAAAATGTAATTGTTAAAAATAAAAGTTAATACATTATAATATCACTTTGATTTTTCCTTATGAAACCTTCCAATATGACTCCTTTAAATTTAGAAACGTGAAAAAAGGTATATAAAGGAGCAAAATGCTCCTGCGTCATTATTTAGGGATATTTTGTTGAGTCGATTAAATTTGAGATTTATACAGTATGCTTGGACTTTCTCATCTAATATAAAGACGTTGTTGAGGAAAGTGTATCAAGTAATAAGGAATAGTAAAGCACGTACTCTTTAGTGAGAAAATTAGCATTGAGGTTTCCAGATTGTCCTGTTAGTAGGACTGACTGCAGTGTGATGGCTATGTACCGGTCGAATTTTACTAGCGCAACACATAAGGGAAGATCTATGTTTATTTGATAAAATTTTTTAACCAAAACAGATCATTCTAGATTCCGGATGAAACATCTCTCCTGAATGTAATTTCGTTCTATTCTCTAGATAGAGAAATATTTCTGTGTATTTCTTGTTTCGCTTATCGACGAGTAAAACTAAAAACATTTCCAAGTACTGAAAGAAAGATATTTACTTTCTGATAACAATACTGAGAATAAAAATTCTTTTATCAAGAAATGTCCCATGAAAAGTTCCATTAACAAGGTACTTTTAATTAAATAGTTCCTCGAACCATCCGTAAACGACGTAGGTTGAATCCAGAATATGCCGCTTCCCCTCTTAAAAAATCCACGCTACGCCCCTGACCATCTCCACCTTCCATCCGCTGCTGGCAGCGCAAGCGCCAGGCCGGTGCCTCGAGCAACGGCGAGGGCGGGAGCCCGCGTGTGCCTTTGGAGAAACCGCGGCCTCCTTCCCGCGCAGCCGACGCGTCGCCCTCTCCCCTTCTGCGCCCGCCCACTCACGCCCAGGGAGACCCCGCCGCGGCGGCCAGAGCCGTGAACGCTCTCCACGCCATCTACGAGATCCTGCGCGCACTCGCCCGTTGATCAACTACGTTCGCATTTTTACTTTCTTGCTACCACTTACGCTTAAAGTTATGTAATGCTGCGCGAAAAACGGCGAGTTTTCGGCAGAAAAACTCTTTATTACACGCCCTGGTAAAGAAAAAGTGGATAAATTTAGAAAAAAAATCTTCTATCACAAGGTGAAGCCAGAATCCATGTTTTGTGGGTCCTAGATGCCGAAAAATCGATTGGGCCCAAAACGTCTGTCCGTCTTTCAGTGAACAACGCTAGCGGCTAACCGTTCAGCGATTTTCTACAAAACGTATATTCCTCAATCGATCTGGCTGATGCGCGACCCCTTGAGTTTGAAATCGATATTTTAATTTTGTGGTATTTTACATGCAGCCCCTGGGACATTTTAGGAATTGTACAGCACTGCCGATATGTAGTGTTATACTATAGCCTTCCAACATCCAGTAACTTATGGAACTTTGATTGCAAAATTGAATCTGGCACAAGTTCAAGACAGTCCCCAATACTGTTAATCGATTTTTGATTGGAATATAAAGTCTTACAGCTTCCAAGTGTATGCAGATGGAAATGACTTAAGTCTGAGTAAAAATCTAGATAGCGAAAGTACCGTTCTCGACACATAAAATGGGTAACGGTCAAATTCAGAAGTGCCCGTCTTTCCGCGCATTCTGGCACACTGTACGGACGATAACGCCATCTGTTCTTTCATAGTTAACTATTACAAAAGAACACTCGGAACCAACTGCCAACGACTGAGAGCTGATAGGCTAGATTTCCGCAATCATGATCTCTAGTTTGAACGTTCTTATGATACGCGTGTTTATCCGAATGATTGAATTGTATTGGCGTAGAAGGCACAGGGGGCGGGGATAGTCTCCATCGCGTCGTCATGCAAGCCATTCGATTCGTCTACAAGAAATATATCAATAAAGATAATATCATACAATATGACATAAAAAGTTCAACACATATAATAGAATTAGTGGATTTGAAAAGGAAATTTGGAAATATTTAATTCTGATTTTACTTGCACAAAAATAATTGAATATCCCTCTTTTAACGCAAACAACTTACGTACGTGTATGAATATTACGGATCCGAGACGAAGAAATGAAGTGTGCGAAGGCGGCTGCAGAATCGGAAAAATATTGTGGAGTTGAAGTTTGGCGAAGTAATAGTGTTCAAAATATCAGTGTTTACGAATTTTATAAGGTTTTTGCAATAATTAAACTATAGTATCAGTTATTATATTTTGCATCGCTTGTCAAAATTTGTTAGTTGCAATATTCACCTCAAAGACAATTTTGAGGCCACTTCCTCCGTGCAGCGCACGTTGCGGAATTGTTATAAAAATTGTTAATTGTTGAAAAATTGTTAATTTGCAGTTTTCGGTTCTGGAATATAAGGGACCCCTTCCCTTTCAGAACTGCAAAATTTGGAATTGTTCATAAATTTACAAATTTTGCGAAATTATTTTATTGTCTTCTAAAACTGCCTTTGAAGGAGATGCAAAATTCCTCAATCCAATCGGCGCTACCGCCTTCGTTTTCGAGATATGTAATTGTTTCTAAGAATTTAGCATGTCATGACAACTCCCATTTCGTTGGAAGTCAGTGGCAGTTCTCTCACAAATCTATCCTTCAAGCTGTTTCCAAAATGCAACGTGCATTGAGCGACACTCTTTTCTCATGCGACCCTGACACCAGAATGGTATTTGAAACTACTTCAGAACGCAAGTCGATTGCTTTGCGGAATGGAAACATGGTTGTTACAAATGTTCTCTAAATACGTAAATGCCAAGAAGGTCATCTTATGAGAACACACAAATTCTCTGAGCATATGAATGAATCAGTCATTTCAACAGCGGAGCCACTACCTTATAATAGTAATAACATCCACAATTTCGTTAATTAATGTGTTATTAAATGCAGCCCGTGTTCAACCCATGCAGAAAAAGCAAACATTAAAGGTATCATTTAAACTAAATATAACCATTGTTAGGATGATTACTTCAGAATAATTGAACGACCAGAATCTTACGTTCTCTACCATTTGACTGAAACACCGGATAGAGGAAGGCGGAGAATGTGATAAAAGGAAATAATTATTCTATATATTGATGTCGACATTTTGGGGAAAATGCATAACCTAACTCGTGGGAGCCGAATTTGATTCTCATAACAAAATTGTGGCTGTCACTTCGCGCATAAGATCTTTAAAATCTATTCAAATTCTGCTCCAATTGTTTTAATTGTTACCTAAATTTTAGTAAAATGCTTTTGCAATATGATTATGTTCGATAATTAGTAAATCCTCTCGAAATCGAAAATTGATTTTGATTTTTGTGATCCTACCTACACCACCAAAATTCAAACCATATTTTTTAATGAAATCTATTCTTCAACTTTAGAATTTTCTATTTATAGTTTATAGTTTTTCAGAATATTTATATTTCCGTAATTTGAATATTTCGAGCAAAGCTATGTTTCATTCGAATGTTACTATGTATTGTAGTTCTTGTGTAATATTGTCTCCCCTCTAAATTGAAAAACTAGTGGTGGACTCATACTCTCCGATTTCTTATAACAATTACGTAATATAAAAATTCAAGTTAACCCCCAGCAAAAATTTCACAATTCCAACTGGATTGCATATATTGTCGCGGCCAATGATGTCTCATCTCTTAATTAAAAAATCGCGGCATTGATCCAAAAACGTCGTTTTGGGAGTGTTTAGCACCCGCGAAATCACTCTTCGAACTGAGATTTGAATTTGAGAGCATAGGTTTCGAGATTTCATTACATAATCCAGCTGGTGATTTACTACAAGTAGTCTCACCAACTGTGGGCCACCCCTATAACTCTTAAACGACTTCCGATATCAAAATACAGTTTTCGCTCAACAATGTGGAGTCATGGAGCAAGTGAAATGGTGTACAGATATTGTTTGAAATACTTTTAGTTTTGGAGAAATTAAATCAACTTTGATTTTTTTTTAAATCGAACCATATATTTTTCTTACTAGCAATAGATAAATCATAAAAAGGGAATGCAATGATGTAACATATTTTGATAGTATTTTGTGTAATAAATATACTTTCTGACAAGAGATTATAATGAAACCTGCACTTTTTGCTGTAGCAGCGTCGCTATTGTCACTTTTGGTGAAGGCCTTCGCGGCCTCTCCTCGAAAAGAGCCGGCGCCGGGAATGCAACCTTCCTGAATGGCAACAGTTGCAAGAATTGACACAGGAAATCTCGTGCATTTAATTTAAAATCACTTGTCAGAAAGTATAATTTTGTGCTCAAAATACTATTAAAACAATAACATGTTACGTCATTGCACTCGTCTACTTATGATCTACCTCTCGCTACTGAGAAAAAATCATGGTTCCATTTAAAAAATGAAAGATGATTAATTTTCTCGAAAACTAAAAATTTTTCGGACAATATCCTTACGGTACATTACTTGCCCCATGATTCCGCATTGTTGGGCGAAAACTACATTTCTATATCGGGAACCGTTTAGAAGTTACGGGGAGGCCCATAGTTGGTGGGACTGCCTGTATGCCAAACCTCGCAAGTGTTGGAGCGTTTTCGTTGTCACATAAAAAGAAACTAGTGTTGCAACAGAATGTCACAGAGTTTCTCGTACTAGATCTCTTCTGATTTCTTTAATCTAGACTAGTTTTTTGGTTTTACATCACCTACTTTCCAGCTGTCATCCATGGCTGACATTATTTTATTTAACATTTTCTCAATTTTTCAGGCCATTTAAAATAGAAAAATGTGATATTAAGAATATTACATAAGTTAAACCTAATCCTATATCATAATTTTCGATTAAAAATTTTGATCCGTTTTTGAGAAAATTTTGAAAATGTTCGGAGGCTTCATGTAAAGTACCCCCAAAAATTAATGAATGCTTTTCAAAATCGCAGGGCAACGCAAGCCAAATGGACAGGGGTTTTTTTCAATTGGAAAATCCTACGCATGGCTTAGGCGCTAGTGTTGTTCACATACACCGGACAGACGGACGTTTTGCCGTCAATTGGTTTTTCGGTATCAAGGACCCACAAACACATGTATTCTGGATAAACTACGTGTTAGAGGATTTTTTTCTTAATTTAGCTCAGGATTTATCCACTTTTTCGTGATCGTGGCCTAAAAATGACTTTTTTTCCAGAAAATCCGCCGTTTTCTCGTGCAGCATTACATAACTTTCCTACACTACATATATAATTTGTATATACGTACGTATACGGGAAAGTAAAAATAATAAAAAAGGAGAAAAGAAATAACATAGTGATGAAATGAAAAGGATTCACGACAAGGAAACCCAGCCACATACAAAGAGAAAAAACAAAAAAATCCTGGAAACCGTAGTTGGGAATATAAACTTTGTTGATGCATTCTTTATTGGAGAAAATAAAACAGGAAGAATAATGAGATAAAATGTCAATCACGGAGAACAAGAATAAATTAAAAGATAAAGACACTATATAGAAAATGTTCTCACAAGACAGGAAAGAGTGATCTATGCTGCACTCTGGCAAGTAGCAATACAAGAAAGAGAAGAGGGGAAATAATGAAGATCGGCTATAAAAATATAAATAATTTAAAATGGGAGTATTGGGACAACACCATGAAAAAAAAACTCAAAAAACTAAGAAAAAGTTCATGGACAAAAAGCATCAACGCTAAACAACACACGACTGCATCAAGACACCATATAATAAAGAACAATACGTGAAAAAAACAAAAAAGAAACAATCAAAGATATGTATTACAATAGCAATGTCAGGACATTGCTGTGTGGGAGAGAAAAATGGAACTCATTCACGCTTCGTATATACGTATGTATACGGGAAAGTAAAATCCACTAATTTACAAAATTATACTTTTGTCTTGACAATGTTATGCATGAAACGGGCAAAATTCGTGATAGCGAACAAGGAATTCTAAAAAAATTGTAATTGACGTGCGGCATTGAAATAACACGATTTTATTGTAGTAAAATAAATAACACGATTTTAAATCGGAAAACATAATGAATTTTAAAATATTGTACTGTTATTTTCTTTTTTCCACAAACAAAACTGTTTGTATGTCTTAGAATACAAAAAGGACAATGGAATTGCGGTCTTAATACTTCGGATACCTCGAAGTTACATACTTCGGAAGAGAGTCTTTTAGTAATCTTGTAATCGTACGTCGTAAGAAATCTTGCAGAATTTTAGCGATATATCGACAAGAAATAGGACGTTTTTGTGTCTGTGAGTAATTCACTAAAACCCGTCTTGACTTTTCCTCTTTTGCCTTGATATGAGTTATATTCCTACTATGTATATTGTTTGTCTCCTTTACTTAGAAAGAAACAAAATAATTTCTATTAATTTCAAAATAATTTCTATATAATGCATGCACTGTCTCACAAACGCTTTTCATAGAGAATGTGAATAAAGATGATAGGAATTGCTGGTGATCAGCAATTACAATTATTCTTACTGTGTCAATACTTCGAATTTGCAATCTCTACTTTGAAATTAACAAGTTTTCCAGAAGGTAGTTCTGATGAATATTTATGGGACGTCTTTTAGTTGTGTGTTGAAATTTCATAGCTTTAAAGTAAAATAAAATAAATTTCAAAATTCAATTTGTCGAAAAATTTTTGAAGGTGGAATGTTTTTGGACATTGATTTCAGATGTATGCAGAAAATATTTTGTGTCTTCTATTTTTTAAAAGACAACAAAGATAATACATTTTGAGTAAAAAAATGAATAGAAATTTTTTTGATATCCAGAAAATATTTTTACCAAAAAATTAACGCAAAAATGACTGCTTCCACTTATACACCGGGCGACAATGTTAGTGATATATCTTTGCTTGATTCGATATTATAGTTCAGAAAAGAGTTGAATAAAATCATCTTTCTTTAGAGGGATTATCGATTTTCTCTCATAAGCCTCAAGCTAGCACTGACTTGCCAATTTTCCTGGGGAAGCACTTTCGACTCCGGGTGAAATCAGATAAGGGGCTATACAGCGTTGCCAAGGAAAAATCAATATTTTCACTCACGCCAAAGCAAACTGAAATATTCGTATTTCCTATTCATTCTTCTATTCATTCATTCTCAGAATAGCAAAGCCACATAAGAGTTAATTATCTCATTAGTGAAAGACCTGTCTACTTCAGAGACGCTAAAATTTGCTTTTTAGAAATAAAAAGTTTAATACTCGCAGTATCGCAGTTTGAAATTACAGCAACTCGCTATTTTTCCAGCTTTACTTGTTATATAAATTCCTATTTCTGAGATAAAAGCTAACTTTTCTAGTCATACTCCAAAATAGCACGATTTCTCGTATTTGTTAGTCTCTTAATACTTTAGTCTGAATTAGCTTTTCGGTTTTTTTCACCCTCTTCACAGCAACTATTATTGGTGCCTGTAACATATTTTTACTTTTTCATACTTACTTCGTTACAAGAGAAAGTTTTGTAATCGTATGCCGGTGAATTTTCATCAAAAAACTCTTATTGCCAAGTCCTGTTAACGAAAAACTGAGTAAATCGTGTTTGTTTACGAGAATATAGCAAATTATTTCTTCTAACACGTTGTGTAAGGGAACGTCCATAAATTACGAAACGGTAAAGGGGGAGGGGGTCTGAGCCTGTGTTACTCTGCGTTACATGGGGTAAGGGGATATTAATTGTTACGTAACATTTTTTTTTAATTTTTCAATATTTGCTGAAATGATTCCTTTTTTGAGTCCTGTATTAAAACATTAAAATATTAACACATATAACAATAAAAATTAATTTCGACGGCAAAATGTCAGTCTGTCTGTGTGTCTGTCCGTTCGTCCATCTTGGTTAATGCTAGCGCCTAAACTGTACTTCCGATTTTCTTCAAAATTGATATTCCTCGATCGATTTAAATGATTTCGAGGCCCTCTGAGTTTGCCAGAAACATTTTGATTTTGGAAGTTCTTTGTAAATATTTTAAAATTTTCTCAAAATGACTCCCAAAATTTTGATTAAACTTTGGCCTCGAATAGCGTAAAGAACGCCTAAGTGAAGAATATTAAATTAAAATAAGTTCATTTCATTTTACTCAGTGAATATAGCACTATCCATGCAAAACATTAAAGAACACAATATTGATGCAGTTTTGAGAAAATCTTAAATTTAATATTATTTAATGTCGCTCATATTTCAATCAAGATTGTGCAAAAACAAGTAATATATTCAGAAAAGTTTACATGATATTTTATAAAGAACTGATTGTCAAGAACTAATTTCACGTGAAGAAAAAATCGCGTCAACTAAATCACTACAATATTTAAAGAATTATTTTCAAATTGCAGGATCTCGAGTCGGGCCACATCAATAATGCAATGTTTTTAGCAAACATTCTACGAATAGTTTAGGCACTAGTGTGTTCACAGAACGACAAGTGGACCGATGGACGGACGTTTCCAGAAAAAACAGTTTTCGTATCAGATGACCCCAAAACGTGCACTTCCATTGGAATCTCGAAATTGATTGTAATATTCTGAGCGAATGAATAGGAACGATGAAAGACGTCTCATAGAGGAAATCTCAAATTAATTTTTGTATTTTAAAATTATTTCTCGTCTGCAAATTATAATCAGTTCATTTTTGAACATTCATCAAATGGTATACTGTACAACAAAGTATCAGAAATAAATCACTACTATTACATTTTTTGTAGGTTTCATAAGTATTTTTTTCGTGTGCGCCTGCGTATGCGTTGACGTACTAGTAGATTAATTGGATGGTGATTCGTGTGCTGGCACAATTTCTTCTAATATATTTGGCTTCTTGTGGTGATATGGTCATCCAGTGGAATTATGCCAACGTCTCTGTATAAAGTCCTGTTTGTCACGAACTATGTTTTAGTTTTGAATCTACGAAAAATATTCAATATACGAGTAGTTATTACTTCTCTGTGGTGTCGTATTAATCCATTCGCGTTCCATAGTATAATTTTATGACTTAACAGCGATTCTATTCGTTACAATTTCTGTTTTAGAATGTTTTGATATCTTCGGAAGGAATTTTCGATTTCTTGACACATGTCTATTTGGACAGAAATGAGACTATACGGAAGTGGGGTGTATCGGATTATTGAATATGTGAAAGGTGGGCAATAAATGATATTTTTCTGTGAATGAGTGTGCTTCTTTAAGTTGGGGAATTTTCTGAGTTTAAAAATGGTATTGTTTGAGTGGAAGTAGAAGTCGTCACTATACATTTTATATGTGAATTATTTTCAATGCATGTGTAGAACTTCATTTAATTCCGATATTCGTAAGATTTTTCACAAATGTTGATGATATACTGATATTTGTCACATTTTTCGTTTACTTTTCATAGCGATAAATTCAGGTCGCTATATTTCGTTCATTAAACTCCAAAATATCCAAGCAGTCATTTCAAATTCAATAAAACTCAATTCAATAATATAATAATACTTCACATGATTCTCTACAAACGATTAAAAAGAGATGTGAAAATGCCGTGGCCGAAAGGATACATGAAAATGACTGACGATGAATGACTACATTAAAAACAGGATTTTAAGGAGGATCATACCAAGCGCTCAATGCCCCAGAAGGGCTTGTAGATGCGTTACGAACGCAAAACAAATTTAAAAAGAAACTTATTTATCCTAAATATGGATATTATTAGTTTAAATAACAGTATTAATGTTAGCTTTTATGAGACACGGGCTGCATCTAAATAACAATAAATTAAAGAAATTGTGGATGTTATTACTATTATAAGGTAGTAGCTTCGCTGTTGAAATGACTGATTCTTTCATATGCTCTGAGAATTTGTGCGTTCCCATAAGACAGGCCTGTCCAAAACCGTGCTTCGGTGCAATTTTGCTCCGCCCGTGCCCCACGCAGCGCGCCGGCGCAAGTTAGTCACCGGGGGAGTGGGGCATTCCTTCAGTCTGTGCGATAAGAAAACGGACAACCTGCTGCTGGCTAGCTGCTGCGCTTTATCTCAATGGCGACATCGAAGAGTATTGACATTTTGTTTCATAGTGGTTCTACAGGACTTATATTCTGACCATCCATCTAAAAGACAGAAAGATTTCGAACGGCGAACTCTTTGGAGTATTATGAATATTTTCCACATATAAGTTCTCAAAACTACATATGAAAGCAGCCAAAGTAATTTCTATGTTTGGGTCCACGTGTGTAAATGAGAGCTTCTTTTCATAAGCAGTTAACAAAATCGAAGTTTCGAGGGTGTTTGAGCGACGAGAGACTTCGCAATTCCTTGCGTTTGATGGCGACAAGGAATTTTGTGACCCACAGCGAACGAATTGTAAACAAAAAATCCACAATTAAAATTGTTACAATGAAATTGCTTTTATTTGTTTTAACTGAACATACTTATCCAGGATATTTCGTTTTGCTCCTTAATTATGTTTCAAACTAGAAAATAGCAAGGAAACTTACTGAAATAAAATTAAATTAAAATCCCATTTGATTTTACATGAACTAGGCCCGAAATAAAACATTGTCGTGTTTGATCTATTCGAAACGAGCTAGTGTGGCCGGTCCGCGAGAAAAGTTTTACGGTAGGAGTGAGTAATTGGCAGCCGGGGACTCCCGTTGGGCGGTGGCGTAAACAACCGGACCGAAGCGCGCTTCGTCATCTGTCGAAGCGAACTTGGTGCTCCTGAGCATGAGCGGAGCAGAAATCTTGGAGAGGCCTGCCAAAAGATGACCTTCTTGGCATTTACGTATTTAGGGAACATTTGTAACAACTCATGTTTCCATGATTTTGACTTGCAAAGCAATCGACTTGCGTTCTGAAGGTATACCATTCTGGTGTCAGGGTCGCATGAGAAAAGAGTGTCGCTCAATACACGTTGCATTTGGAAAACGGCTTGAAGGGTAGATTTGTGAGAGAACTGCCATTGTCTTCCAAAGAAATGGGAGTTGTCATGACATGCTAAATTCTTAGAAACAATTACATATCTCGAAAACGAAAGGCGGTAGCGCCGATTGGATTGCGGAATTTTGCATCTCCTTCAAAGGCAGTTTAGAAAAGACAATAAAATAATTTCGCAAAATTTGTAAATTTATGAACAATTTCCAAATTTTGCAGTTCTGAAGAGGAAAGGGGTCCCTTATATTCCAGAACCGAAAACTGCGAATTAACAATTTTTCAACAATTAACAATTTTATAAACAATTCCGCAACGTGCGCTGCACGGAGGAAGTGGCCTCAAATTGTCTTTGAGGTGAATATTGCAAACTAACAATTTTGACAAGCGATGCAAAATTATTACTGAATACTTAGTTTAATTATTGCAAAAACCTTAAATTTCGTAAACACTGATATTTGAACACTATTTACTTTGCCAAAACTTCCCACTCCCAATTATTTTTCCGATCCTGGAGCCGCCTTCGCACACTTCATTTCTTCGTCTCGGATCCGTAATATTCGTTCACGTACTTAAGTTGTTTTGTGTTAAAAGAGGGGATATTCAATTGATTTTTTTGCAAGTAAATCAGAATTAAAAATTTCCAAATTTCCTTTTCAAATCCACTAATTCTATTGCATGTGCTGAACTTTTTATGTCGTATTGTATGATATTATCTTTATTGATATTATCTATATTTCTTGTAGACGATCGAATGGCTTGCATGACGACGCGATGGAGACTATCCCCGCCCCCTGTGCCTTCTACGCCAATACTCTCAATCATTCGGATAAACACGCGTATCATAGAGAACGTTCAAACTAGAGATCATGATTGCGGGAAATCTAGCCTATCAGCTTCTCAGTCGTTGGCAGTTGGTTCCGAATGTTCTTTTGTAATAGTTAACTATGAAAGAACCAGATGGCGTTATCGTTCGTACAGTGTGCCAGAATGCGCGGAAAGACGGGCACTTCTGAATTTGGCCGTTACCCATTTTATGTGTCGGCAACTGTACGTATACACGGAGTGTATACGTAGTATAGGGAAAGTTATGTAATGCTGCGCGAAAAAATGGCCAATTTTCGGCGGAAAAAATTAAATTCCGGGCCGTGAAAACGAATAAATGGATAAAAACAGTTGCTAAATTAAGAAAAAATCCCCTAACACGTGGTGAGCCAGAAACCTGTTTTCTAGGTCCTTGATACCGAAAACCCAATTGAAAAAAAAATTGCCGTCTGTCCGTGAAACGTAAGTGGAAAACCGTTGTAATTGAAAAAAAGTTGTTAACCGTAATGTTGTCCGTCTGTCTGTTTTCATTCCGTCCGTATGTCCGTTTCTGTCGTCTGTCCGTCTGTCTGTCCGTCTGTGAACACTGCTAGCGCCTAAACCATACGTACGATTTCTTCCAAAATGGATATTCCCCGGTCGATCTGATTCTAGTCGAAGCTTTGAGATTTTGAAAAAGATTCTTCAAAATTTGGGGGTACTTTATATGAAGCCCCCGGGGATTTTCAAAATTTTCTCAAAAACGGCTCCAAATTTTTTCTTTAAATTTCTTGTATGAATAGAGTAAAATACACTTATTAACATGGCATAGGTCCGATTTTCACGGATAACTC
Source organism: Acheta domesticus (assembly GCA_031308135.1). Classification (NCBI taxonomy): domain Eukaryota; kingdom Metazoa; phylum Arthropoda; class Insecta; order Orthoptera; family Gryllidae; genus Acheta; species Acheta domesticus. Next base: position 1,043 of record JAHLJT010003378.1, on the reverse strand, counting down.
TGAATTTTCGAAAATTGTGAAAGTTTGAATTTTTTTCGGCGTCTTTCTCCAACTACAAAATTGAAGATAGAGATTTTTTCTTCAAATAAAATTTGTTCTGCATATTGAGTTCTTTCATGGTATTGAGTTTTCGTGCTTTTGCAATATGTGCAATTTTAAAAAATTGATGGCTCCAAATTTTTTCTTTAAACTTTTGGTAGGGATAGTGGTAAATGTACTCTATCAGATGACATAAAAGCCATATTGCTCTATCGGTTGTTTTTTCAAAAATTACAAAAATGTAAATTTTTTTACTTGTCTCTCACGTCGTTAATATTTACATTAGCGGCGATTTTTTCACATTATTATATTTACGAGTACATGTGCTTTAAATAATGTCAAGTAAAGTTTCTCGAAAACACAACCGTTTTCTGTGAAAAGTAGCTCAAATTTCGGCATTTTCAGAAACGCTCAAACGCCATTTTCTCATATATGGCTGCAATTTTTTTCTTGAAACTTTTGTAACGGATAGTGCTAATTACACTCTTTAGTATAGCGTAAAGTTTATTTTGAGTTATTTTTTGTTTTTTCAAAAATTACATAAATGTAATTTTTTGAAAGATCTCTCACATCTTTAATATGCACATTACCAGCAATTTGTAAACATTATTATATTTGTGAGTGTAAGTGCTTCAAATAACTTCAAATAAAGTATTTTGAAAACTCAAAAATTTTCTGTGAAAATGAGCTTCAAATTTCGCATTTTTAGTAGCGCTAAAACGCCATTTTCTCTTAAACGGCACATAATTTTTAAAAGAAAATTGCCATTTATGGCTAGGTTTTTGTGTTCTTTAATATTCTAAAATTAATGTTTCCGTTCTACCAATAGGAAACCGAAAAATTAAGAAAATGACAAAAAAATGTACTTTTGGCGGTGATAGATGGTAGCTGGCAAGAAAGAGTATGTGGCAATTCCGAATAGCTAGCGAAGACCCAAGGAAATAGAAAACTAATACGGGAAAGTCTGTGCCATTCTGTAGCACCACTAGTTTTTAGTCGCAGTC
>JAHLJT010003374.1:0-44889 GCA_031308135.1 Acheta domesticus | reverse complement strand
ATATTTTATTAGTATCTGAGAAAAAGATGTTTACTTTTGGTATTGCCTATCACTCCAAAATAAATTAAAATAACCAAATATTTTTTTTAATTCTAAAAGTAATGGCTTTAGACAAAAGCTACCATAATTATATTAATCTACAGGTTCCTAAATTATTACTTTAATTGATTGAAAATTAAATGGAGGAGATGGGTAATTAATGGGTAGATTTTAAATATGGGAGAATGTAAGGAAAATAATTACCGGAAAAGTGAAAATGAAAATTTAGATTGCACATACACAGTTTTATTAATAAAGGTTATCTCTAAAATTGCCCAGATGATACATTGCACTTTCAACATCTTTTTTTTTCTTTTCTTCTTTTTTAATTGACTTGACTATGCAAAATTACTATACAAACAAGACTATTCAAATTAAAATTAAATTGCCTTGTTTGTTTTTTACCAAGTGTACACCCTTCACTTTTCATTCTTGGATTACTTTTTAAACCTATTTTAAAATCTGTACACAAACATGTTTATATGCTTTCTTTTTTATCTCAAATAAAGTTTTCTCTATAGATGTTTTAGTTTCACACAAGGTGATTGAAAGTCGTTGCATCACCATCCGGCAGTATTGTATATCTAAAATTATGAGAAGAGGACCCTCTTCCTCAATATCTCAATTGCAGCTACCCATACTTATACTCTCTGTAGCTACCTCCATTGTATTTGAAAATTCATTAAAATTATTATGACACTCACCACTTAAATCATGAATTTCTTTTAATTCTTATGTTCACAGCTTTTTTCTCCTAATTTGCTCTTGTTCTTTCACAAGTGCCACAGTATTTGACAAAATGAAATCAGTAACAAGACTAGTCAAGGTATCGATAAAACAATCCTCAATTCCATTACAATTCATTATTATGAGATGTATGAGATGTATCGTTTATATGCCATGTTCCATCATACAATACTGATAAATTTATAAACTTCATCACTAACTGAATCTAGTACATCTGTGTAGCTTCATGTATGGCTGCACATATGAAAAGCCTCAAAATTTCCTCTTTCATTTTTGCATTATTTTTAATAACAGCAAGAACACGAGAATTGTAAGTTGAAACATCCATTGATGGTAAACCAATTACCATTGAAACCCCCCGGGTTATTGCTGAATACCCCTACCTATTTGCAAGAGCATCCACAATTTTCCTATTCACTTCATATGGTGGCCTAGTACAAAGATGAGTTACAGGAACACGAGGGCTAGTTGAAACTTTATTTAACACTTGTTCCAATAATTATTACACTTGCTCACTAACTGATGAGCAAATGACATTGATTGTTTTACTTCAATGCATAGGAGATTTTGAAGATCCACAGACAACACTCACATTACATCATCCTTTTAGTAAATGTTTTCAAACAACACTGGTGAAGTAACATGTAAGTGCAATTCTCTTCTTCAGATATTTCACTGTTCAGCAAGGAAAACAAAATGAGTGACTTGGAAAAATTTTCGCACTGGCTGATGGTGTGACCGTATGATTTTGTCAGATAATGAACAATGACTATGACATCTGATTCTAAAAAAGTTTCTTCCTTAGCACTGGCATTTGTGACTGCAATCTCCAGCTGTTTCTCTTCTTTCTTCTACAAAAGCTGCATTTTTATTACCAGTGCACTCCTTTGCCCGAAATAAATATAACCTAAACTAGCTGACGGAAAATAAATTGATAATATTAAATATTTATTACACAACACCTACCATTAACTAAGTTATAGAAAAGTTAAAATAAAGAAACTAATGGGACTAATAGTTTCGAATCCGTTCTTGTAAAACGAAAGTTAACAACAAACCTTGTTATTGCATTAACGATCACTTAAATTAGAAAAATTAAATTGCTGCAATTTCGAAAGAAATTTCGGGCGCCAAGGAAGTCGCGATCGGCTCTGCTCCAACAGATCAGCTGTAAACCACTGCTGACTACTGAGCCGCCATTTTCAAACTCCGTCCCGGGTTAAGCGCGGGATAAGAACCTAACCCCAGGCCGAGTGGTGGTTTAAGAAACTCCAGTAGTTACACACCACCTGGAGGGGGATAACTCGTGATTGTAAAAGCACGAAGAGCGCTGTACCGGGACAACGTTTTCTGTGGTTTAAACCCCAATTGAAAAAAACGCCTTAGTATGTAAGGGGGTCTCTAAGACGGGTGTGTTTCCATATACGCTCCGGGGCGACTTTCTCAAATATTTAATATTGTTAATTTTGAAATATTGTAATGGATCGCCCAATTCGTTCGGACAATCCCGGCTTACGAAGAGAAAAATTTAGTACCTACTCAAACTATGCTTCCTGTATGCAAACCTATGAAGGTCTAACAGGAACGTCACTTTAGACACTTGAATCAGTTCTTCAGAAGTTATTGTTAAACTAACGAAGAGAAAATCAACTTGTTGAGACAGTAAAAAAGGACAAAAATGATTCCTGAGGAATTCCTCGCTAGCCCACAAAGACCAATTGTATCAATGCTGTACGGATTTAGAGGCAAATTTAATGTTTTACAACAATTTAAATGTTTTTTCAACAATATCATTTTTTTTCAACAATTTCAATGTTCTTCAAAAATTTCTATATTTTTCAACGTTTTTCAATATTTTTTCAATATTTTAATGTTTTTATCATATAAAATATGTTTTAGAATACTCTAAAGAAATGTAATTATTGGTTGAAACAGGTCTATCATTCATTTTTTCTTTACATCCCACATTCAACGCCCAAAAACCAATGGCGGTCTCTGAGACCGATGTTTCTCTTTGCGTTATAAAAATCATGTTTCCATGTAAATGTTAACGTATTTTGTGTTTTCCTTTTAGGTGTAAGAGCTCTGAAACTACGTCATCCAGTTTTTCTAGATCTAAAGGCACAGCGGATGACACTACTTGCTTTTCAACCGGTCCCTCCCTTCCTCCCTCCAACCATAGCTCCATCGATATCTCATCACTTCGTCATCCCTTCCTCCCTAAAAACCCCCCCTACGCGACATCTTGCCCTAACCTCGATATTGATCTTAAAGGGAGCGATAGGGGTCGCAGGGAATTCGGAATTTGGAGAAACGGCCGATTTTCGCCGCGGTCGCTTGCCTGCGGCGTGTTACAGCTCCCAGTCTTTCGTTTGATGTCGTGGGACAGCGAAGATGCTGTCACAAGGACCTGAGGAGCCATTGATTTTGAAATGATGAACAGTGAAGCAACCTCGTAAAACTCAAAGGTGTGTCGAATTGCTCTTTGGGAACGTCTTCATACGTCGTTCTGCATGACTGATTTGAGATAATATTTGGTATTGCTTAAGACGAACTTCTGTGAAAACTATTTCAATAAACAGAGAACGAGAAAATTATTTTCAAGGGTGGGTTCTTTATAATTTTAAATTGAAATGTTTTAATCCAGTTTCGGGTATACCAAGCTACATAAAACTCCCAAAAAATACTATTTTAAATTTTGTTTCATTACAATATTAGATTTATTTATTGTCGATGAATCAAGTACCGGCAGAGATTTGCTTAGAACCTGAATTACCGACAACTTCTGAATTCTGCAACTCTGACCGGGAGTTCCTGGGATTTGAGACTTGACGAGAATTTTCGACATTATCTACGAAGTATGTCGAATTTAGCTGATTTTCGACAAAAAACACTTTTGTCTGGCCTTGGTAACGATAATGTTGATAAATAATGTTCCTACGATTAGCAACTCCTACGATTAGTTCTTCCTCTAACGCGTGTTGTAGCCAGAATCCTTTTTACTTTCCCGTATAGTATACGTACGTACGTACGCATAGTATAGGGAAAGTTATGTAATGCTGCGCGAACATTAATTAACGGCGCGCGATTTTCGGCACAAAAACTCTTATTACAGGGCCCTGGTAACGAAAACAGTGGATAAATCCAGTGTCTAAATTAAGGTCATGCTGAATTTTTTGAAAATATGAGTAGTTTTTCTGTAATTTTCTTACATACATAATAGCCCACTGCGCTTCGTTTTCGTCGTTTTCTTACAACTACAATTTAAATTTTTTTTTCTGAATTATGTATTTATCAAAACTACATCTTCAAATAAGGTCATGCTCAATTTTTTCAAAATACGAGTAGTTTTTCTATATTTTGTGACAAATGTACTAGCCCACTGTGCTTCGGACAGCTAGAAATTAGAATTTGCAATTTTGTATAATATTTCTTTGTTCGTTTCTTACATTTGACGTTTTGTTATACGTTTTCACATTAAGATTTTAGAAATTGTTAATTTTGAAATATTTGAAATAAAAAGTAAAGTAAATCAATAGCTCTCAGAATAGCGACAATGCAGGGTCTGCAACAATGGAATTCCATTTGCGCTCGCGAATATCTGTGACTTACGTGTGATTGTTGTGACCTGATGGAGCTGTATGAAAAGGAGTTATAATTGTCTAATTATGTTGATATTTCCATGAAAATATTTAATTTTCGCAACAAATACTGTACCATTGTAGTGAGTAGAGTATTTGTTGCATGGTTTTAAAATACTCTTCTCTAATCACGGCCCTATGAAGTGCAATATTTCAGTACTACGTAGCTGTTTCCTCCAATACGGGAAAGTAAGTGCTTTTGTAGCACCACTAGTTTTATGAGTATTTGATATAAAAAAATCGATTGACGGCAAAATGACGTCCGTCCATCCGCATCCGTCCCTCCGTCGGTGGTCAATGCTAACGCCTACCGTTCTGCCGATGTTTCCAAAATTCATATTTTCTCATCGATCTGAAAGCACTCGAAGTTTTGGGTATTTCATTTTGAGATATTTTGATTTACAAGAGTATTTTAGTGAAGACTCAAAAACATTTTTCAATATTTCTCAAAAATTGCTCACAACTGTTTGATTAAACTTTGTTCCCGGATAGTGTAAAGGACGCTTAAGGAATTGTACAGGTCTCAACGTTCGCTAAAATCCCTGAAATTTTTCGAAAATTTGCAAAAATTTAATTTTTTGGGACGTCTTACCACAGCTACAATATTGAAGATGGCGATTTTTTCCTTAATGAAATCTATTCTTTAAAGTCAGATCTTGAAATATTATGCTAAATGTTTCGAAAATATTACTATTTTTGTGTAATTTTACGCGAAATATATATATCATTTAATTTTTTTAACAAGTTTTTCTCAGAAAGCGCTCCGTTTTCGTATTTAAATTTTCTCCTTGTAAGTATCATGGGGTGGTAAAATATGGAGCTAGTCATATTTTCGTTGAAACTCCGTATTTTCGAAAATTGCAAACTACAAAATTGGAGATAGAGATTTTTCTTGGACAGTCTGTTGTAGAAAAAGGAGCACTTTAAAAAAGGCCATGAACAATTTTAGTGTTTCATGTACAAATGAGTAGTTTTCACGTAATTGGATCTTGAAGTTAATGCAGTTTATTTAAAAAATTAAAACCGCTCCAATTCTTTCTTATTTTTCCCACGGATATGAAAAAGGCTGCTTAAAAGAATGGCGTGGGTCTCATTTCTTTAAACTCCCGTGTTTTTATAATTGAAAATTTAGAAATAATGTGACAAAGTATTACCGTTGTAGCGTCACTAATTTTACAGAATAAATATACGACACACATTTGTATACGTACGTTTCAAATATCTTTATCTCTATATTCATACATCAAAGCAGTACATTGTGTGATGATTTTGAAATATTGTGATCGTTAACGGCCGTTTAGTGATTACTTTCTCATTGGGCCTTTCCCAACGGATAATATTTTGGTTAGATGTCGTTAGATCTCAAGGATCTCGTGGCTGAAGAGGGAAGTATAAAATAAGTTCTAATTGTCGGAGGGTTCAATAAAATTTGACCTACACAATTTTCCTATAAAATTATATCGAACATCTAATGTATTTTGTTCTCATAGGAGACAGATGTACATCACACAATATTCTTATACCATTATGCTTGAAATTAAACCTTTAGATGGGGGATAATGTTTAAATTAACGTTACATGAGGTATGTCATAAAAAATAGTGAAACTATCAGCCTTCATTCCTCTTGCAAATAGAGCCGTAAGTTTTAGTCCGTAACACAAATTATGCAGGTAGTACCTAGCATTTTCAATTAACAATCGGACTTCCTACGTAATTGGACCATCTACGTTTTGACTTCTTTTACCAATGTATATAACCTGTAGCAGCGTTGCTGAACAATTACATCTATTGCTTACTACACCTCGTGTCTGATTGGACCTGCTGCGTGTTAGGCTTTCCATTGAACCCGAAACCGTACGATGCGCCACCGTCCAGCAGCTGAGAGCAGAGGCTGAGCGCCATTCCCTGCCGCTCGTCTCGCCAGATGGCGGCCCAGAAGGGTCCGTCACGGCTGCTCTCGGCCGTCGTCGCCCTCGCCCCGCCCCGCCCACCCAACCGTCGCCGCCGCTCGTTGGGCTGGATGTGCCACTCCCGTTGACACCTCCCTCGCCGCTGCTGACGCGTTGTTACCACTCCGGCAGCTGTAACCGCCAGCCCGCTCGCTGCGCTGCGACCGTATGCGGCTGCCTCAACCTGTCACTGCCGAAGGTCGTTTCCTCCGTTCTTTGCTCCAGCCGCTGTGACCACGCTATCCGCACAAAAGTATTACAACTGACTTTTCTGGCTCCGCTTCCTTCCCAGCCCCTAACCTTTTTCCGCTTCTACCGCTCTAATACCCACTCCCCTTCTAGACTGCAGCGTCGCGCTCGCCATTTATGTGTGTACCATCGCGAAGAGCTCCTTGGCTAATGCGAGTGTGCTGTACCGCGCGCCCATACGGATCATTACTCGCACCGCCTCATCCCGACTTCGTCGCCCCACCCCTCCTTGTCCACGTGCTGGCCACAGCGTCGACGGCGGCCATTATCGAAAAAATCTTCATCCCTCGCAGCACGACATACCGCTTCGCCCACGCCGCGCGCTCTTCAGCTCTCGGCAAGTACTTCAACGGCGTTTCCACTTCTTCTGTCTTTCTCACTTCTATCTCGTCTCTCTCGTCGCCCCTATATCCTCACTCTCTCTTTCTCTCTCACTTTATTATGCCGATTTTCACAATGTCCGAAAACCTATTTCGAATACAGAATCTTGTCCTCCTTCAAACTCTCCCCAACTGCCTTTCTTACCTTTATGATATCGCCCTAACCACCTCGACTAGCCCTAACCCCTAGCTTATCGTATGTTCAGCTTTTTATTTTCCAACAGCAAGTAGAGTCAAAATTTGGGCAGGCTCACCATGCCTTTTTTTATTCATCATCTCGTATTGAAAAACCCATTCTTTGCAGATAAAATTATTTTCAGCACCTTCATTATTGTACTGTGTATCAGAAATGTTCTTTCTTTTATCCATCCACACCCGTACGTAGTATTTTTTAATCATCTTTTCTTTCTCGTACGGAAGTCGACATAAAAACTAACGGGAGTCATAAAAGAAAATGCTCTTTTTTGGATTTCTCTCATTAGTACTAATGCACATTTTTAAGAACCATTATTAGAGTTCTGTAATTTTCTCTTGGAATTGCTTTGAACCTTTAAGGAAGGATTACTAAAGAAAACGCTGATATCATGAAGTAAGTTAGTTGGGAATTTTAGAAAAGAGATTTTCGTTTTAACTCTTCAAGACGAGATATAAAATCGTTGTAAGAATTAAAACCAAAAAGAATGGATAAATATAAGATTCCACTTCTGATAAACAATTGAAGCCATTATTGTAAGGAACTACTTGATGAGTAAAATGGAAATGAAGAATAAGAATAGTTAAAGGAAAACTTCAAGAGATGTTTGAATGATAAAATAAGTCAACATTCGAGTAACACATTACCAGGGAAAATCATCCTAAGTAAGCGTGATCAAACCCTAAATTATTTCTCATAATGCTTTCTACCGATACATAATTTTGTGAAAACAGAATGACATAATTTGTGAATAGCAAGAGCGATATTGAAATGAACTATCATGTTTGAGTTAATTTAGTATTTTACATTTTTTAATGCAACAACATTACTTTAAGATTCCTTTTAAAACTTAATAGCGAAAAGAAAGTAATGTAACACTGCGTCAAAAATTGGTGATTTTCGACAGAAAATCTTGTATTGTCGGTCCCTGCTAACAGGAAGTAGAAAAATCTTGTTTCTATGTGTAGTAAATTACTTTCCATAACATTTTGTGACGGCTGAATCTACGTTTTGTGGTTCCTTGATATCGGAAGATTGATTGATGGCAACAAGGCTTGATGATCGACGAGAAAACTTAATAGTGTAATGGGACGGTCGCACACGAACTAATTTCGGCGTGTGCGAGATGAATATTTTATATAACAGGGAGTCCGGGAAAACGTAGCTGGCTGAAAATGTGCGTTTCTCCGCTACCTGAGTGCGCGAAGGGTCGCCGCCAGCCGTCGGGGGGAGCGCCTCCCTTTGTTCAAAGACCGTTTGCCACACCTCTGGTATTTCCGAGCGCTGCGTCAGAGCACCCAGCGTCTTCTCGGAAATCGTGGTGACGTGAACGCCCACTCGAAATCGGGTTCCAACCGTCGATGGACCCATGGCAATTGGACGGCGCGCATCACGCGGTTTGGCTGCGCCAATAGTCGAACACTAGGCGGGGGTGAGACATGTGAACTCGCGAGCAAGGGAGGTTGCTGCGAGCGCGAGACTCGGCCATTCCGATACGAACGACGGCCGCGAGTGTTACCTTCCGATGTAAGCGACGACCGAGGTGTTGGGTCCGATGGCAACGACCGCCGCGAGACGCTAGATCGCCGCCGGCAACGCATCGTCGCCACCTCACCGCCCGCTCAGGTGCCGCCGATGGGAGAGGCGGAACACCGTGTGAGTGCCGATACTCGAATGAACGAAGAAGCTTTCGGACGCGGCCTGAGGGCCGGCCGCCACTAAAAGACGCTTTGGTGTGGCGATTCCTGGCCGCCGCCGCGCAGTCAATGCCTGCCGCGCGCGCCCGCCCGCGCAGAGCCGCCGCCACGCCGTCGTCGCCGCCGCGCCAGCCCACGCGCCGCGCCGCCGCCGCTGCGCTGTCGCGCACGCCGCCCGCGTGCAGCCCTACGCCGCCGCAGCCAAGGCCTGCCGCGTGCCGCGACACCGCCGCCGCGGCCACCAGCTGCCCGTCCGGCCCAGGAAACGGGGGGAGCGCCGTTGCCCTGCCGCCCGACACCCGGACCGATGCCGACGCCCGGAGGAACGGAGCGCCCGTGCGATGACCCGGAAGGGTTGGACTGTTAAGTTAAGCTAGTTATAAGTTAGGTTAAGATAGTATTAAGAACTGTAGGGGCTTCACCGATTATTTTTTGCTGTGAATTAAACTCAGAAATCATGAAAGAGCGTTTTACTGTGTAGTGCATGAATATGCCCAGTCACGCATGCGTCCTAAATAGATTCCAGCCGAGCACATGAGGCAACCTGCAGCAGACGGGAATCCACAGGTGAGTCGGGTCACGCCCTGAGAGAGATTAACACCGCCGACACCGATGAGTGGTCGTGTGTACGGGGGCGGGTGTTACAAATGGCGCCCAACGTGGGGCAAGCGACGAATCAGGCGAGGCTAATCGTCGCCAATTTTGGCTATATTCACTGACGACGTGCCGCCGAACCTGTGATGTCGAGGTAGATTTCAGATCTATGGCCCGAACCCACGTGACCCGACTTACGATTCCTCAGTAAAGTCTCTTAAATTTGCATGCGTGACTGCAGTAACTATAATTAAACTGGCGAATTGCCAAAGTAATAATTTGTTCACCGAGGGTGATATTTTGCTATGTATTGTGTATTTTCTGTGTTTTTGTTTTTTTTTGTATTTGTGTGTTGTGTACTGTGATAAGTGTTTATCGTGTGCGCGTTTCAACGTCAAGATGTCCGACCACGAGAGTGAGCCATCAGCGTCACAGGAGCGGGCGGAGATGTTGGCAATGATGCAGGCGGTAATAGCAAATCAGATGGCAAAATTTGCTGAAAGTCAGGAAAATCAGATGGCAAAATTGGCCGAAACTCACGAAATTCAGATGGCAAATCTTACTAAAATTCAGGGGAGTCAATTTGCTGAGCTTCAATGCAAATTATTGGAAAATAAAGAGATGCAGGAAAATCAGTTCGCTGAATTACGCAGTAAATTAGGGGAAAGCCAGAAACAGACGGCGAATCAGATTGCCGATCTTACGGAGCACTTCACGGAACGGTTCAACGGAATCAGCGACCAAATAGGCGAGCGCGTAAGAGCGGAGGTGAGTGCCGCGACCGCACGCTTAGACGAGCACATCGCCGCTTACACTCAGGAATCAGTCGCGATTTCTAAACGAATCGATGCCGTCGCCGAACGACTAGATGCGTCGATCGAGATAAATAACGCTCGACTCGCGGAGTGTGAGGCGCAGGTAGAGGTCAAGCTTAGAGAACAGGAAGGGAAAATGCGTAGCTTGCACGCGCATGTCGAATCTGTCGTAGACGAAACTAAGGGAAAAGTCGCGGAGTTTTGTGACGGATTGAAGGACGCCGTAATTGAAGTTGAAAAAAAGGGCGCCGCGAATTGCAAGAAAATCGCGAGATTAGATGGGAAGGTGATCGCGGAAGTCGCTAGGCTTGATGGGGATATTAAAAATTTGCAAGCGACGACCGGGCGTCAATCCAGAAACAGGGCGCGGATTTCAAACAAATAATCCGAGAAAGCGTCGACGGTTTGCGCGACGAAATGCAAACGCCCGCAGGAGTATGTTCAGACGGCCACGGAAGTAGAGTTCATTTATCGCCGCCGCAAAATCTCGGTTTTTCAGGTGCGAAAAACGAACATCCGTGCGAATTCTTGCGACGCATGGAAGATTATTTTACGTTATCTAACGCAGTACCCAACAGGCTAAAAGCAAAATTCGCTCAACAGTATTTGTTTGGAGCCGCACTCCAGTGGAGCTTATCAATGTCACAATTTCCCGAGACATACGAGGAATTTAGGGAGAAATTTTTGAAACGGTTTTGGGGGAAGAAACCAAATTCACGTATGAGCGCCGACTATTAGAGAAGAGGTGGTATCCGAAGATGGGGATATCATATCTGGATTATGCCGTCGGGAAAATTGCAGCATTCCGTTTGTGCGATCCTTCAATTAGTGATAACCGGCTTATCTGGATCATCACATCACAGTTCCCGGAGCGAATTCAGAATTCTCTGAACAGCGCGCGCTTGGAAAATATCCACGAATTCCAAGATTTATTAGGAAAATTCGACCAGGCACGAATTTCGGGGAATAATGAGACAGAAAATGATAGGCCTCCACCGCAAAACAATCAGAGGTGGCCGCGTCGAGAGGGCGACGCCGGCAGAAACTGGGGACAGCACGACCGAGGCCCACCTCGGGACGAACGACCCGATGGACATTCACCCGCCGAGGGGCGAGGGAACCGACCCTCGGAAAATTAGAAGCGTCCGGAGCAGGTAGGCATCAGCGCTTGGGACGCAATACAAGTACTGTAGAGATGCCACTAGTGAGAACCGTTATTGTCGACGAATTATTTGAGGAGGAAGCGGATCGCGATGTCGATCGTGCCAGGGCAAGAAGGTGTCCGATCATCGCCGCAGAGTGCGAGGGCAAGCCAGTCCAGATTTTAATTGATTCAGGGAGTGAAGTTTCAGCCGTTTCGGAGCAGTTCTATTTTAAATTAAAGAGTGAACACTCAAATTTGCCCGAGTTTCCCATTCTTAAAACTTACGTTGTTGGAGCGGATAGGAAGAAAAGCCATCCCATTACTAAACAAATCTTTGTCACTATTAGCCACGGAGTTTTTCAGTTCGATGCTACATGTCTTGTCATCAAAAATCTAGCTTACGAGCTCATTTTAGGCGTTGATTTCTTACGTGAGTTACAGGTCTGTATCGATTTCAAAGAGAACGTGTTGAGGTTCGAACCGCCGTATTTACTGCCGTTCACCGGCGAAAATAATGAATTGATTGCTGATGAATTCAGGATCAACAATTTGAATAGGGACGAGGTACGAGAAAGTATCACCCACTCTATTGATCGCAACCACTGTCTGACAGCAGCCGAGAATAGCGCTTTACGGGACATGTTGTTCAATAATTTTGAAATTTTTCTTCGGCCGACAGAACCCATTAAGGATTTTCTCTTTCGCATTCAAGTTACCGACCGCTCACCGTTTAAATGTAGAAATTATCCTGTTCCATTTGCTTTGAGGACAGAAGTAGATAAGACGATTTCAGACATGATTGCAGAAGGAATTATTAAAAGAGCTTCTACGCCGTATATCAATCCCCTGGTAATAGTAAGAAAAAAGGATGGTGGAGTTCGTATTTGTCTCGATGCTAGGAGGTTAAATCAGGTAACTGTTCCAGATCACGACTCGGTCGTGCCAATTGACGTCACTTTAGGGAAATTCCATGGTGCTAAATATTTTTCAGCTATTGATTTTGTTTCTTCTTACTGGCAGATCGCAATTCACCCCGATGACCAGAAATTCACTGGATTTTTGTAGGATGGTTTGAGTTATGTTTGGTGTCGCACTCCTTTCGGTCTCCGAAATTCTGGAGCATATTTTATTAGGTGTTTGGATCAGAAGTACTGCCCCTCATTAATAAATGGATTAATCGCGTACCTCACGAGAGCGCGGGCCTATCTCCTTTTGAAATACATTTCGGAAAGAAGCCACCAGCCGATTTTCCTCTTTTAGAGCGCCTGGCCACGCACAGTGTATTGAACTATGAGGAAAGGTGCCACATTGTTTACGCGAACTTAAATAGAGCAGCTGAAAAGAGAGAGAAGATGGTCAAGAGACCGCACGAATTCAAAGTCGGGGACAGGGTGCTTCTGCGCACACCTGCTTCGTCTGACGCGCCGAGAGGTCTGTTTGCGAAGTTTTTTCCATTGTTCGCAGGCCCTTTCACTATTCGAGGTAATCCTCACCCCAATGTTTTTGAACTCGTCACAGACGATAGGCAACCGGCAGGAAAATATAATGCTTTTAATTTAATTCCATTTCGCGAATGAGACCTGTTTTGTCCTTTTCTTTAATTATTGTCGTATTTTTAGTATTTTTGTTTGTCAATTAATTAGTGCTCTAGTTGTCTATTATGTGCTAGTCTTCGTTGAATTTATATGTTATTGTTGATGTGGTTTGTTTAAGTCTCTACCGACTGCCTGTGTCTTCTTCATTCGTTTACCGACATTTTACTTAATTGTCATTGCTTAATTGTTAGACGGTTTACTTATTGTTGATGTGGGTTGGAGTTCTTACTTCCTATAACGAGGACGTTACTGGGTTGGTTTTGATGTTGGTGTTTGTGGATGAGATATTCCCGATAGTATTTCCCTCGCTTCATTTGTCGTAGTTTTTTTTTATTTTTCCTGCTATTGTAAGCACTTTGTTCAATTATTTGTAGTTTTAGTGTGTATTTCGTCTATACTTTGATTAGGGTTTTTTTTTGTTAAATTATTCCGTTTGCTCCCGTCGCCATTAGTTTTCTGTTGAGCCATGAAATCATCTTTTCTCTCCGATTTCATAGCTAGGCGGTGGAGGGGGTGAATGTAATGGGACGGTCGAACACGAACTAATTTCGGCGTGTGCGAGATGAATATTTTATATAACAGGGAGTCCGGGAAAACGTAGCTGGCTGAAAATGTGCGTTTCTCCGCTACCTGAGTGCGCGAAGGGTCGCCGCCAGCCGTCGGGGGGAGCGCCTCCCTTTGTTCAAAGACCGTTTGCCACACCTCTGGTATTTCCGAGCGCTGCGTCAGAGCACCCAGCGTCTTCTCGGAAATCGTGGTGACGTGAACGCCCACTCGAAATCGGGTTCCAACCGTCGATGGACCCATGGCAATTGGACGGCGCGCATCACGCGGTTTGGCTGCGCCAATAGTCGAACACTAGGCGGGGGTGAGACATGTGATCTCGCGAGCAAGGGAGGTTGCTGCGAGCGCGAGACTCGGCCATTCCGATACGAACGACGGCCGCGAGTGTTACCTTCCGATGTAAGCGACGACCGAGGTGTTGGGTCCGATGGCAACGACCGCCGCGAGACGCTAGATCGCCGCCGGCAACGCATCGTCGCCACCTCACCGCCCGCTCAGGTGCCGCCGATGGGAGAGGCGGAACACCGTGTGAGTGCCGATACTCGAATGAACGAAGAAGCTTTCGGACGCGGCCTGAGGGCCGGCCGCCACTAAAAGACGCTTTGGTGTGGCGATTCCTGGCCGCCGCCGCCGCAGTCAATGCCTGCCGCGCGCGCCCGCCCGCGCGCCGCCGCCGCCACGCCGTCGTCGCCGCCGCGCCAGCCCACGCGCCGCGCCGCCGCCGCTGCGCTGTCGCGTACGCCGCCCGCGTGCAGCCCTACGCCGCCGCAGCCAAGGCCTGCCGCGTGCCGCGACACCGCCGCCGCGGCCACCAGCTGCCCGTCCGGCCCAGGAAACGGGGGGGAGCGCCGTTGCCCTGCCGCCCGACACCCGGGCCGATGCCGACGCCCGGAGGAACGGAGCGCCCGTGCGATGACCCGGAAGGGTGGACTGTTAAGTTAAGCTAGTTATAAGTTAGGTTAAGATAGTATTAAGAACTGTAGGGGGCTTCACCCGATTATTTTTGCTGTGAATTAAACTCAGAAATCATGAAAGAGCGTTTTACTGTGTAGTGCATGAATATGCCCAGTCACGCATGCGTCCTAAATAGATTCCAGCCGAGCACATGAGGCAACCTGCAGCAGACGGGAATCCACAGGTGAGTCGGGTCACGCCCTGAGAGAGATTAACACCGCCGACACCGATGAGTGGTCGTGTGTACGGGGGCGGGTGTTACAATAGAAATAACTAAATCTTGTTCAGCATGCTCAAACGAAACACTTTTCCTCTTTTCGATGATATTTTCCTTAAGGAGACGTAAATATACTTGTTACGCATTGTGATGTAAATCAAATACATTAGCAACGAAATGTTACTTTAATTGAGGTTTTTATAATTGGTCTCTCTGTCATTTGGGTGATCAAGATGAATCCATCGATACCTCATACAATATGGATATATGTCGAATTGTTCGACCATAAAGTGAAATAAAATAATCCACATTGTAAAATCCCATTCTACAATGTTTAGTACAAAAATCTAGAAATAATTATATATTAATATTGGAATAATACATAAGCATTATTCCAATATTATTAATATTGGCATGTTTACCCTTACTGCAGGATATCTAATTACGAAAAATAAGTATGAATTTCACTTCCTAGATTTTGATTAGTTCACTAAAAGTATAGATAGGTAATTTTTAGAGATATATCCAACAGTGATTCTATTGTTTCATGCAGTGCAATTCTTTAATAAAATAAAAATAAATAATTCTTTATTGCATGATCTCACCATCTTACGAAAAGAAAAGATCCTTAGTTTTAATTGTGGCAAAACGGAAAATCAAGTATATATTTCCTTACATTCTAGCATACTATATACGCAGAATGGAGTATATTTTGAAGAGCTGCAGCGAAAGATGTCGATTTTGTGACAGAAACACTCGTATTTTAGATTCCTGATACCGAAAAAAGGTAATTCTTGTTCCTATACGTAGTGCTATATTACTATCTCTAACACTTCTCGTAGTCAAAATTCACGTTTTGTGGGTCTTTGACATCGAAAAATTATATTACTGCAGAACGTCTGTCCGTCCTCCTGTCAATGTGTGAGCAACGCTAGTGATTAAACCGTACGGACGATTTTCACAAAAATTGATATTTTTCAATCGATCTGACTGATATTGAGGTGCCTTTATTAGGAATTTATGTCTGAATTTTGGTTTTACATAATGTCTCAAGGACATTTTCAAATTATTTTCAATGACTCCAAATTCAAAATGGCACATTCAAAATTACATAATTTTTTTTATTTAACTTTGTCCCCTGGTAGCGTAAAGGACGCTTAGAAAACGTCGCAGGACAGAGTTTCGTTGAAGTAACTCAATTTTCAAAAATTGTAAAAGTTTGACATTTTTTCGGCGTCTTCGTACCACTATAGTGTTGGCGATGGAAATTTTTCCTCTGGATAAATTCTGTTCTTCAAAATTTTATCTTTCAAACGAAACATATATATTTTTTTTAAAATATGAATAGTTTTCGCGTAATTTTGAGTGAATGAAAAACACTTTGAAAAACAAAATTTTCTCAAAAAAAGTTACATTTTTTTAAATACTTGTATATATCGTCGTGAGATATCTTTTTAAAATATAAGATATTTTTTTTAAATATCTCATGGCGTTAATATTTAGATTATGGGCATTTTCTTTTCATTATTGCATTTTTAAATACAAGTGCTTCAATTATTTCTGATGAATTTTCTCGAAAATTCAAACCTACTGTGGAACAATGATCTCAAAATGGGGAATCTTCTGAAACTCTAAAACGACATTTTGTCAAGGATGACTGAACATTTTTTATTTAAAATTTGTGAACAAGAATATACCTTAATTTTCTGTAATATTCGTAATATTATAGAAATAATATATTTTTTAAAATTTAAGGTCGCATCAACTAGGTCATTAACGACCACTACTGGAGTTAGCGTTATGAAGCCAGAAGGTAGACTTCAGGACGATCACCGGTACAACGTCGAAGCGTATCCCGCTTGACATTGTGAAATGTATTCCACGGTGGATCCTCAAAGTGTATTTCTTCCTTCGTTGCATATTATGCTAGATCTTCCGAATAACTTGGTTAAGGGAGTGGAAAAAAGTGTGGTGATGACATCAATTATTTACACTCAGTGTTTTCAGAAATTAGTGATGTAAAATTGAAGTAAGTCATTTTCATAGAGCCACAGATCGTAAAGTTAATTAATGGCAGAGACTTCGAAGCAAAGTTAAATCAGTTGGAGCTTGCAGCCTGGCGTTCCTTCAAGAATGACGTCCGTGGTTTCCTAGAGAATACTAAAGCAGGAAACAGTGGCTTATTGATAGGAAATATTTTAGAGAATTTTAAAACCTGGGATGTAGATTGTTCCTAAAATTGCACTTCCTCCACAGTCATTTGGAATTTTCCTTTTCTAATCTGAGAGCAATAAGTGACAAACTTGGAGAAAGGTTTCATTAGGACATAATGCAGATGAACATTCGCTATAATGGCAGAACCTCTCAATGTTAAGTGACTATTTTTGTGTTTCGAAACGAGAAACATGTGCATTCCATAAAATGGAGTTTTCTTCATTGAAATCTAAGCCGTGTTTCATCAACCTCTTAATGAACAGTTTTGCTTCATAGCATAAATGTGAAATGGAGAAACAGTGTGCTTATATATGAAAGAAAAGGGAGAAACGTGTAATACACTTGTAATTTCTGTTTTCAAATTCATAATTTGTCATTCATGTCAATTTTTCATTTCATTCAATTTTTAAATGTAATTAATTCCATTGTGTCGTAACTCCCAAGTGGGGGATGATGAGGCAAATATATCTGGATTTTTGTATGCAACAGATTCCAAATAATAAAGATTACCATGTATTCTTTCTCCACATGAAAAAAATGTTGTCTAGTGTAACAGAATGTATTATTTACTTGCATTTTCTTTCTCACGAAACCTAATTTACGCCTCAACATTGCATTTTCACTATTCCCCTATATCCGCCTTACCATTTCCTGGTTTATCTGATTGACACCATTCTTGAAGAGCAAGCGTTTTCGTAACACAACGTACAGGTATTGTGCAATCACTTAAAACAAAAAGATAACATCTTAACGAACACTTTTCGTATATTTACCTTTTATTTATTTAGAATTACGAACGTACGAAACCCAAGTACAAAAGCTTTGAGAATAATTAATTATACTCACCTGTTTTTTCGCGAATATAAACATACATGTGGTGGCGTCAAACTTCATAAAAACTGCGTATCTTCATTACAAACATAGAACATAACAAATTACGAACCTAACAACATCAACAAGATCAAAGAACAAGTTTCCCTATTTACACCCACTTTTCGATACACCGGATTTTTCTCTACTTTCGGGCCACCTTTAAAATTACTAATATCTCAACTTTTCCCGCGGGTGAAGCTCGAATTTCATTAAAAAGTCTGATAGATCGTACACTATATTTCTAAAAACGTAGATCCTAAAATATTAAGATAAGACTTTTGTATTTAGAATAATAAAAACCATTCTAAACATTTCAATGTCTCTATTTAAGATCACACTCGATATTAACATTAAAATATTTCATACACGCAATTGTTTGTGAGAATGTGTAAATAAAACAATGTCCACTATCAATATATTTTCAGTTGACAACAGTTATTAAAAAAACAATCTTGTTTGAAAGTGAACACATACTGAATCAGAGTAAAGGTTGATTATTTTGAGCGTTTCAAACCTTTCACAGATACTGCAGAGGTGATTTGTAACTTGGTCCGTTTTCTACCTAACACGTATTGGATGGCCCTCTTGAATCGCTTGAAGCAATAACACCAAATCTTGCTTGTTGGCGAGTAGGGGTGCTCGGGGGAGGGTCAGAGGCGGGCGGCGTCGGGCGCGGAGCGGGGCCGCAGCGAGGCGCGCGGCGGGGGCGAGCGCGGCCAGTGCAGCAGCTCCTCCTGCAGCTGCGCGCGCGTCTTGCCACTCGTCTCGGGCACGAGCGTCAGCGAGAAGGCGGCGGCGGCGACCGACATCACCCCGAACAGCGCGAAGAGCGGCGTGTGGCCGTAGGCGCGCGCCAGGCGCGGGAACGCCTCGTGCACCGCCTCGTTCACCGCCCAGTCGATGGACACCGCGCCGCCGCTCGCCAACGGGCCCACCTGCGCCGCCCAACGCAACACGTCTCCGCACGACGGCAATATTCGACTTCAGTCAGCAATGTATACACAATTTCAAGTTGTGTAGCCTCAATATAAACCCCAATCTCTGCTACCGTGGATCCTCTGATCTTTTTATGGTGACCGGCGTGTACCCTGGATCCCTGTCACTAAAATGTCAACGCAAGCCCTGCTACGCCCGTGACCTATGATTCTAGTGCCACAGGCGTCCAGAGTTATTATACTGAGCCAGATGCTATTAGCAAGCAGAGCCTCGGTCGAGTGTGAACCTTCTGAGAGACGATTTTCCCAGGCTCGAAAACGTCAGATTCAGGCAATATATTGGTGACGGTCAGTACTCCAAAGGGCACTAGGAGAAGTTACTCACTCCCCCTCTAGGCGGAAGGAACGAACCACGCATCAACCGTAAATTTGGGGTGGCCGAGAGAGGTTTTGCAGAGCTCTGAAAAGGAACATGGTGCAAAACCCAGAGCCGCAGACTTTCTAAAGCCCCCTCCCCCCAAAAAAGACAGAATTAAGTCAAGAGAATATTGCCCTAATTAAGCCCCAAAAGGACTAGAATTTGAACTATAAGTACATATTGGAAGAAGAGGAAAAGAAACCTAAGATAAAAAATGAAGATACGATACTATACAAGGAAAAAATTGATATATTATTTGTAGAGGCAGCTAACCAGGAAGGTACAGAGGCGATAAAGTATTTAAAAGTCACAGAAACTGAAAGAAAGAGAAAACGAGAGATATTCTCCTAAAATACATTCATGGCATTCTTCCTGCCATGGACGAAAACATGGAGCAACTTCAGAAAATATAATTTTTAAGACATTGATCTCGAAAGAGAGGCGAGAGAGATAAAAG
This sequence comes from Acheta domesticus, assembly GCA_031308135.1. Taxonomy (NCBI): domain Eukaryota; kingdom Metazoa; phylum Arthropoda; class Insecta; order Orthoptera; family Gryllidae; genus Acheta; species Acheta domesticus. The sequence continues at coordinate 25,213 of JAHLJT010003374.1, read as the reverse complement.
AGTTTTTTAAATTTGGAAGAGATTTCAAGGCAAACCATATCGAAGTTGGGTGCTAAGAGTACCCATAAAGGCATGAAGACTCTGCACTTCAGTGACACGAGTATATGTCGACATGACATCTTGCCGATGCGACACGTATGTCACCGCAATGCGTACGGAAATTGCTTGCGGTGCGGTTTGTAAAGAAAAAAGGCAAAAATAAAATATACAGGGCACAAGCCTTTAATGAGGAATGTCCGGAGCTTAAATTAGCAAAAGTTAGAAATATCCGGAACATGTTATGGATCTTACGTTATTTTAAATCAACACTAGAAGAGCCATTGCCGCAATGGCAAGAATAGAACATGCAGTACGCAGCAGGCTCCTGGTGTAATTTTACTATAAGGGCCGAGTATACTGTGAAAGGTCACCTTGCTGGGCTTTATAGTTCCTTTAGAGCAGGCCTGTAAAGCATTTTGCCCTTTCACTGACTTCAGGAGCCACGCGCGAGCAGCTCGGGAGCAAGTGCGAAAATCGATGAACCGATGAGACTCACTCTAGGAGTGGGGACCACCAATTTAGAACGCGCAATTCTGAACGCGAAATATGATAATGTAATTTTCTTTGCTTCGATGTAATCACATTTATGGTTTTTCTAAACAGAAAATTATGATAATGAATTGTTTGTGCTTGATGATGACAACAATAAAATATTTTTTCATGTATGTTTAATTGAATAAGACGGTTCTAACAAAGAAAAACCATATTATTGTTGACAAATTCTTGATTATTTTCTGCTCTAATTTCTGACAAGAGTGCAGAGTCGTTCACGACATCGTATAAAAATATTAAGCCCTTTGCATTCTATTGAACAATACCCATGATAATCTCATGAGAGGTTTGCTCGTTGATCTCTTTTATTCAATTTCATAATGCAGAAAAATAGTCACAAATATTGTAACCGCTAATACGCGATTACAGTTTAAATAAATGAGGAAACTAGCAGTGAAGGCACGACACCGTATCTCGGACAAATAGTTCATCTGGTGAGGAGGAGATGGCGACAGTCGTAAACTTAATTTCTGAACGCACTCTTGTGTCAGCCAATGAAAAATTAGAATGAACCAACAGTAACGGCAAGAGCTTGTGCCAAAAGAATTCAACCTTCTTCTTGTCCGAGTCGCCGAAGCTAGCAGTTGTATGTATTCGTTGTCATATCGTGTTGGAGTTACAAAAAGTGAATAGTCAGCCATCTTGTGCGCTACGACGACGTTAAGCGACACGTGTATGCTGTACCAGAAAGTCTGTACTATTGTTTGAAATTTCATTCGGAAAACGTATTTATAAAGATCTCCAGAATTATAAGAACTGTAATCGACATTATAATTAATTTGACTTTTGCCAATTACAAAGTCATAAGTGGAGATTCCGGACTTGGATTCGGAGGGGATCATCGCCTGAGGAGCCAACTGGAAAACACCGCTAGCCGAGGGGAGACGGCGCGCGGTGGCCTCACGATTTCGACGCAGCAAGCAGCGCGCGGAGCGGAGCACGGGACCCTGCGACCTTGGCAGCGTGGACAAAATCTTGCAGCTGTCTTCGCAGCGCGGAATTCTACGGAGGTTCGACGGCCGTGAGTTTAACGAAACCAAAAGAACTTTTACTAAATCTCAATTCAGAACTGTATTGCACAGTATCCTTGATAATCTGAAAAGTCATTTCTTTTTCTTACTAAAGTCGTAATTGAAATCAGATAGGGATTTTGTAAATAGTGGAAAATTGTGTTTTTTTTTTGTACAGAATTAATTCACTAAATTCAAGTGTAACGAATCCAAAGACATTACAAGACCATTGAATATTGTATGTGTATGTATTTTTTTCAGGGTTATTTTTGAAGTGTATTTTGTATGTGTTTTTCATTGATTTTGTGTGTGTGTAAGTTGTTACTTTGAAATAAGGTGCAAAGTTAACATCTTCTTAGAGAAAACTGCAGTTTTTTTAGGTAGGGAAAGATATCTACCGTAATTAAACGTAAGAACAGTTGTACAAAACTTTCATTTATAAGAATATATTGTCATTATTATTTCAAATTGTGTTGGGATGTTAATTGGTAGCTAGTTGAAAAGACGAACCCACCCCCGATAGGGAATTTTATTCTACCTAGAAATTTCCCAGGAGTGCGTGACGGGACAGCTATCCGTCACGAAATTAGTGAATGAAAGATTTGCTAGTTGTAACAAATCCAAAGAATAGGGTTTGGCTACAATATATGCTGTTTAATATTACTCTTCTTGGAATTGCAACATATTCTATTTTTATGTCAAACTTGATGTGAGAGATCGCTCTCACAATTTGCTTCATTTTGCTATGATTTGGAGATTATAACATTCCTGGTGAACAATCAATGTTTAAATAGTAATTTTTTATTAGTTAGAATTAAATATTTTTTAAAAGCTACTGTTTTAAAATATTGGTTAAAAGTCACAATGAACATGTTATTTTTTTAATTAAAAAAAGAAAATACATACAGTGGTGGATGTATAGCAGTGCACAGAACGTAAACAGTGAATTACGGCCATTGTAACTTGAAATACTAGACATAATCCATTTAAACAAATGGGCATATAATTTTGCAGCATGGATCATTAGACGCCCAGACATTCTATCTACGCGCCGCGACGTGCAACGTCAGACTTTTTCCCTCCCCACAAAGCTTTCTACTCCACATTCCTCGCGTTTTCGGCACTGTCGGGTGTAGACGGTCGGCTCGCAAGTGCAGAATGCCCGCGGGAGCAGGCGTAGTGCAGGCCTGCTTTAGAGTGAAGCAGGCTAGTATTGCGGTCAAGAAGAGGGGTATGCGATATCATATCAGTGAGTTCGAGTTGTCTTCGCGTGTAGTACCGCAATCGAACCAATCGAGAACATCTGTGATAAACTGGAGCGACTAGCAGGTAAACAATTATTGCAACTGACGCAAATGCCTCAGAATTGTTCAGCACAGAGCAGGACCCTAGAGGCCATCACGTACTCAGTATGGAGATTTTGCATGGTTTATGCATAATAAATGAATCATCAATGCTTCAAACAGCCGAAACAGAGAGGTCCCTGAAAGAAATAGGATCAATTCTAGACCTAACTTTGATCAATGAAGCTTCGGTCTTTGGAAATGGCGAGTCAAGAATAACTTAGTCAAAAGTAATCATGAAGCATTCCTGGGAATACTAGTAACATCTGGAGCAGAAGATACTGATATTACAATTCCTCATAATTACAGAATAAGAAGGGCCAACTGGACAAATTTTCAACAGGTATTTAGCAAGTGGTTTTGGAATGGGTGTACCCGGAATGCCCCATATCCATTGACGCGGAAGCGGAAACCACCAAGTGCAACACTGAAGCCACAAATAGATCGATGCCTCATGATCATTGTGTAGATAAAAGGCAAGATAAATCTTAAACGAAGGTACCAAAGGCAAAACGATTTCTCAGAGTGAACACACAGACATCTACCGAATCGAGACAACTAAGTAAAGAAATAAATTAATAAGGAAGATAAGAGAAACCAAGAGTAATCCACGGCAGAGCTATGTCACTCGAGCCGCAGAGACGGACACATGGGGTATCCCCTACAAACCCATCGCAGGGAAACTCAGGAAAACAGGCATTGTCGATTCTTGAAGTAGGCAGCGCACGTACTGAGAATGGGGTTGAGCCATGCAGGGTCCTCCTAAGTGCAATTGTAGTAAATGAGGATATTACCTTGGAGATAGCTGAATAAATGGATACTCAAAAAACATGGCTACAAAGGAAGAACCACAAGCAATTTTCACAATGGCTGAAAGATAAAGGACCATTGCAGGACTTACGATTGGAAAGTTGCCAGAGTTGCACTTCTTAAAAACAAAACTGATCTTGCCCCTACTGATCTGTAGTCATACAGACCAAAGTTTTCTTTCCGGTGTTGGGAAAGATGCTGGATAAAATGGCTGTATTGAGATTACAAGCAATAATTGATCCTGGAGTCGGCTTCTTGGCCGTACAGTATATAAATATTTCGAACAATACTCTCAATTGAGTATGCTGTCAATAGATTGTTGACGAAGCTAAGAATGGATTTAGGCCTGAAGTACATTCTGGTCGTCTTTAAAGACAGCAAGGGCGCCATTGTGTTTATTTCTATGGGAAGAGCTATGCCTAAGATGGCAGATACCGCTGAGTGTGTGAAACTTGCATAGACGTCTTTTCCAAAGTCGCAAAGTGAAGCTGGCTCACAGGTCAAGCACGCGTTGACCAAAGGATGTCTGCAGGAGTCTAGTTCCTGTTCAGTCTTCAGAAACGTGATCATGGAGTACCTCCTGCGGAATTTTGAACATGAAGGCGTTGAAGCAGAGGTCTACGTGAATGATCTTGTTTTGGTCGTTCTCGGAGGTTAGGAGCAGATTCAGAATATAATGCCAACAAACCACTTCATCTTGTCTTTCTGATGTGACAAAGCCAAACTAGATAGCCCTAAGAGAAAATCAGAATAATGGTACAGACCAGTTTAAATGAAACGGCTCCTGGAAAGAGACATTCCCCTAAGGATAGGTCACCAACCATCCTTTAGAGAGGAGAAAGATCAAAGCTACCCAACAGTAAACCTACTTGCGCATGGATCCACAACTAAAATTTATAAGCACGTGTATCCAGTGTGAATTTCCTAAATCTCTTTTTATGAAATTAAGGATAATTGCTGGCTTTCAAGGCGTAGTCGATAAAACTGCTTTAGAAATCATATATAAAAGATAATTTCTTTCAATCATTTCATACTGCACCTCAGCGTGGGTGAATGAAAGCACCAATGACTTCTTAAGAAGGGAAAGAGGCAAGGCCCAAAAAAACAGCACTTCTCGTAATAGCCGGCACTTACAAAACAACTACCTCTGTGATATAGTACTGACTGGGGAGCTTACCCCCAACGTAGCCATGCAACTGACATCAGCCACATTCATAAAAAAATGATGTGTTTTGTTTAGATGATAATGGAATTACTGGACCATACACAGTTAAAGAACTTAATGTACACGCGGTGGCGGCATGGAAACAGAGGTGGGAGGATGGCGATAAGGGCAGGAATTCTTACGTGTTCCTTCCCTCTGTGAGGTCAGGGAGTGAGTTTTGGCACTTAAGGCCACCTGGAGGACTTGCTCAAATTACAAGTGAGCACGAATCATTAAAGCGAAATTATATGGGCTACAGTCAGCCGACTCTCCCGTCTACGACTGTGAGAGGAGGAAACTGCCATACATTTACGCTCACATTGTATAAGGACGCGGTACGAGGCTGAACTTAGAAACGGTATCGAAATGTCTATGAATGCCAAGCCCAATCTACTGTACATTGAAACACATACGAAAATTCAGAAAGCTGCGATAAGATAGTTGCGGCTCAAAATATGCTTAGGGGTCATCCATAAATTACGTAACGCTAAATGGGTTGGGAGGGGGTCTGAGGCAGCGTTACGCTGTGTTACATAGGGAGAGAGAGGGAAGTGCGTTACAAGGGGGAGGGGGGTATTAAAATTACTCGAAAGGGTCCCCCCCGATAAGATGGTAAAAAGTTCCCCTCAACCAAATTACATATGAGTGGTTACACTATAATTCTAACATAAAAATAATATTTTTGAAAGGTTTCTTAGCCTCCGTCCTACCACCCACACCCTTATACAGCCAAAAACGTGTTTTTTTAATTTCAATTTTTTTCGACAACTGAACACTATTTTATCAGACTGAAAAAATATGATAAATAAGAACACAACTTGGACTATCAGAAAAATATTTTTCAATATTTTCTCAGGCCCAAATTCGAACACAAAAAAATATTTTCGAAAAAAAAATATCAAGAAATATTTTTTACTGTGTTTTAGAAGCCTGGAACAGGCTTGAAAAACATGTCAATGGTTCCTCTTTACACACAAATTGTTGTGTATTTTTTCAGATTTTTACGATTACTGGGCTGCAGTTAAAAAAATAAAAACCATTTTCCCGCCTTTAAAACACCTGGACTTTCAATATACTTTGAAACTGACTGCAACGGTTCTCTGCATTTATTTTAGTGTTTATTATACATTTGAATACATTGCTGTATCACCCAATAAAGTTTTGATTTTGGAATATACTTACGAAGTATCATTTTTAAAGCTTTCTAATCGTTTGCATAAGTAATCGTATGCTACGGAAAGACGATAGTTTTGGCAATTTATAAGAAACAATCGACACAAGACCTTGTAAGTGTGATACTGATGGATAAAGAATTACACCCCATCCTACATCAAACAGATTTTAGAGGAAAAAATAGAAGTTTGCAGATTATGGCATACAAAAAAAGATTATTGCAACACACATTATAATGGTAAATAACTCGGAAGCGATGCTTCCTAGGCCTTTTAAACCAGGTTTGCTTGTCTCATGGGGGACACACCTTTTTTTTGAGAACAAGTAAATTCTAACACACATGTTTTGGGGGACGGGTAGATGACAAATGGGGAAATGATAAGGGACATTTCGTGTACAGGATAGATGGGGGACAGTGGGGAAGTGAAGGGGAACATATTAGGGCCCGTTATGTTGTTGGGATGTATTTTTCAAAATACCACTTTCATGATCATCCCATTTTACAATTTTCCATAGTAGTTCTTTTGGGTGCGTCTTTTCCGTAGCACAGATGGACAGAAAAGAGAAGCCGATATCAATGTAAAAATTAAATTGAAGGAAAATACTGAAATTATCTTTCACGATAAAATTAACGGGACTATTTTATTTTCTGCGAATTTTTATCTCAACGCTCAGCAATATTGGAATGAATTCTCTCGCACAGTACCGGGTCTATAATGCCGTAAACTACTTTTCGGGGGATGAGGGTTTGCAGTTGGGTGCTACATTAAACCAATTTTCACTTATCGTACAATTATTATTTACAAAGTGCAGAGTTTTCGCACGTGTACAGATTGTACGAGTGTCTTCATATTTATACGTATTCAAGAACAAATACTTAGGTAAAGGAAAAGACAACTTTTTCTCTAGTCTGAAACAATCTACAGACGTGAGACCACAGGCTTCCGCAACCAATGCGTTACTATTTATCTGTCCGGGAGGCGCCGCGTTCTAGGCTCAGTTGTCTATGTTTTAGCTGCTATTCTGTGGCCTTCCTCCTCAAGCAAGGTCGCACGTGCTTAGGACGCGGCAACTGCCGAACTGCCAAGTGGTTGACTACAAATGACTTAGTTTTTTTTAAAACTATGACCCAGCTATTAAAAAAAGATGAAAAAAATTCACAAGCATTCTGAGATGAAGTTTTAAGATTATTTTCGTGCCAGTGTCTGTGTTCTAAGACAAGTAAAACAGTTCTTGTAAATCTGGGTCTAACCTCTTCCCCTTCATTTTTCCACATGTCCCCCAATTATCCCTCAAATATGACGGAATTATTATTTAATAAACTGCCAAACACTATTATCTTTCCTTAGCGTATGATATTCTCATACAAAGGATTAGAAAGCTTTAAAAATGATACTTCGTAAGTATATTCCAAAATCAAAACTTTATTGTGTGCTACAACAATGTATACAAATGTATAATAAACACTCAAATAAATGCAGAGATCCGAGTTATTTACCATTATAATGTGTGTTGCAATAATCTTTTTTTGTATGTCATAATCTGCAAACTTCTATTTTTTCTTCTAAAATCTGTTTGATGTAGGATGGGGTGTAATTCTTTATCTACCAGTATCACACTTACAAGGTCTTGTGTCGATTGTTTCTTATAAATTGCCAAAACTATCGTCTTTCCGTAGCATACGATTACTTATGCAAACGATTAGAAAGCTTAAAAAATTATACTTCGTAAGTATATTCCAAAATCAAAACTTTATTGGGTGATACAGCAATGTATACAAATGTATAATAAGCACTAAAATAAATGCAGAGAACCGTTGCAGTCAGTTTCAAAGTATATTGAAAGTCCAGGTGTTTTAAAGGCGGGAAAATGGTTTTTATTTTTTTAACTGCAGCCCAGTAATCGGAAAAATCTGAAAAAATACACAAACAATTTGTGTGTAAAGAGGAACCTTTGACATTTTTGACATTCGAGCTTCTTTGAACCTTTGACATTCGAGCCTGTTCCGGGCTTTTAAGACACAGTAAAAAATATTTCTTGATTTTTTTTCGAAAATATTTTTTTGTGTTCAAATTTGGGCCTGAGAAAATATTGAAAAATATTTTTCTGATAGTCCAAGTTGTGTTCTTATTTATCATATATTTTTCAGTCTGATAAAATAGTGTTCAGTTGTAGAAAAAAATTGAAATTAAAAAAACACGTTTTTGGCTGTATAAGGGTGTGGGTGGTAGGACGGAGGCTAAGAAACCTTTCAAAAATATTATTTTTATGTTAGAATTATAGTGTAACCACTCATATGTAATTTGGTTGAGGGGAACTTTTTACCATCTTATCGGGGGGGGGGACCCTTTGCGTTACGTAATTTATGGACGGCCCCTTAAGCGAAAAATGGAACAATAATGAAATATATTTTATAACAAAGGGCAATAAAGATATCGATTGCCGTGATGCGGCGAACCTTGTACCGTTACTTAAATACCTGTATTGCGACAATTAAAACATCACTGTTGTTATCACGGGGTACAAATGTTTTGAAAACGGTGTGGCGTGCAATTGTAACATTAGACTAAGGTGTAATATGCTTTATAGGGAGATTGCTGTTAGCATCCCCGATGCTTCGTCTGAATCGCTAAAGAGACATAAGCAGGAAAAGAGAAAGAACAAGCTCAGAGCCTCACCTCTAAATTTTCAAGTAAACTGGCACAGTTAGGGCATTCTGGCTTCAAAATATCTTGCTAAGGATCCTAGAATATGCTCAATGTAAGAAACCAGAAAGTGACTTAAGAGAGCACATGCCATGAAACGCGAGAATGAGCGCGCCAATCATTCGATCGATGCGCTCTCTCCCCGATAAATGTTCAATAGGTACATTACATCTTTTCTTCAACTTCATAAAGATAGAACGATAATTGTATCTCAAAATATAGAAATGCATGGGGGAACATTTTAATAATGTCATAAAATTGCTTCACTAAAGAATTGCCTTTGAAAATTTTATTAAATAATTACCATTAAATGTTCCAGTTTTGGCAGCTACAGTATGTTTTAAAAGGCGGACTGCCACTTTTTTCAAAATTTGCGATACATAATTGATATTTCAAGGAAGTAAAACAATTTTACAGAATTTTGTGAATAATTTTTGGAAAGTTTCTAGAACTGTATATATTAACCAACTTTGCAAGCAATTATTTACTAATTTCGCACATTTGAAATTTTATTTTTGTCTGTATAAAACATTTCTTCAATTTTATATTTTTTAGTACATCTCATGATTTTTATTAAATTTTACATTTAGAAAGGACTTTTTAAACTTCTTTTGCTTCATTTTTGTGTAAAATCTTTTGAAATATCAAGGTGCGTCGTGCAAAGTTTTGTGATTGTGAGTTGTACGAAGAAGGATATAGAAGGAAGGATTTTGAGTGTTCCGTGAGTGTTTTGATAACATTGCTCCAACATCCACCCCAAATTGTTCGGATAGGTCTACGGAAACAATCGATCAGAACAGACTGTTTTAGAATCCATTCGAAAATAAAAACTGGTCTCTAAAATTTTCCGTCATCAAGATTTAAACCTCTCGGTTTACGGAAAGAAGTGGATTTGTAGCAACTGTTGCATCCTACAATTAGAAGGAATGCGTACATCGATTTTACGAGTGGACTGAGTTCCACGACAATTTTGCTTCCCTCCATACCCACACTCTGTTATTAAGAATTTTACTCCAACATACAGAATGTCATTGCATGAATATTCAACGTGAAGAATTAAAGTCGTACGAAAATACCAGTCTCATTAAACTTCTGCTTTTTTTTAACATTTATACGTTTTTTCTATCGTACTTGCATGAAAATAACACATCTTCTTGTACCGGGTCTATATTTTAGAAAGCATTATAAGTAGAGAGGAAATCGGTTCCTGAAAGTTATTTTTGAAAAAGTTTCCCAGTATTCACTCTCGCGTTTCCCACTATTTGTCTCCGTTCTGCGCACTGATACCAATAGTAGACGCAATTGCACCTCAATAAACCGCTACCGGAAACCATAACGGTCTCCATCTATCAGTGTCCCGTGAAAGATGCAAGACAGCGGCCTGGCAAAGAGCAAGCTGAGCAAAGACTCGACGATGTAAAGTAAGGCGAATGGTGGGGCGACAGTGAAGGTTTTACGGAGAATAGATCTTCCTAAATTCTTTGTCGCCCCTGTAGCTTATATGGTAAATTATCTTTGTTCGTAAAACATCCCTGCAATTGAATATTTATATACCTTTTCAATACTTTTTCGTTATACGAGTGACTTTAGTAGTGAAGAAAAACGCTGTTTCAGACAAAGCATATATAAGACACTCCAAAAATTGTACTATTTTATTTTATCTTTTTTTAGAGATAATAAATACATTTAATAGCTTGACCCTTGAGCCAGCTCGGTACTTCGTAAATAATGTTTTCACAAACTGAAAATCGCCTGATAGTACCAACCAACTTCCAACGGACTGTCCCTGAACTGAACGTTTCAGCATTTAACACTGTAACATACAGGGTGAGTCACGTAACTTTAGCACCTTCTGTAGCTTTTAAACGGTTGAAGTTATTGCAATGCAGTTTTCACGGAATTGCATGAAGGAAAGGGGCTAATTAATACGTGCATTAATTTCTATTTTATCACTTACACTTTACGAGATTTTTGAGGTAACTTTCTTTTTTTAAATGGAACTATACATATTTTTTCAGTCCACCATGACGAGCGTAAAAAGACAAATTCAATGATATACATATTGTCATATGTTAGATAAGCATTTTTGCTTTTAATTTTGATTTTTGAGAGTGGGGTTTAACGGACGTTTTGAATAGTCCACCACACAAGGTCACGCAGCGCTCCATCAGCAACGTGCGCCCGGGCAAGGGAAGGGAGATTTGAAGATATGAAACATATTCTAAATATTCACAAAACCATTACAGTTTTTTCCTGAACGTTGCTTTCCATCCTTCCGCATTTTCAGAGTTTTGTCTTTCTTTGATTGAAGGATGGAAAATAAGGATTTGGCATATGTATTATAATAAAATTGTTTATAACTTCAACTTCATTTAATGAGATTTCATAAGATACGTAATAATGGTATCTTGAAAAAAAGCACAATAAGAATAAGACTGTACAAAAATATTGCATATTTTGAGCAAACAATTTCAATGTTAATAAGCTTATAATAATAACTTAGGGGTAGAATCAATCTTATTTCAATACACAGTACTTATGACAAATCCATATTTTCAATTCCTAGGAAACACAAAATATTTGAAAATGGGGCAGGATGGAAAGCAGAGTTGAGGAAAAAAATGCAACAGTGTTGGGAATATTCGGAATATGTTTCGTATCCTCAAGTACTAAAATCCCTTCCCTTTCCCGAGCCCGCGTTTGCTGGGGGAGCGCTGCGTGACCTTGTGGGGCTGACAGTTACAATGAAAATATCCGTTAAACACTAGTCGCAAAAGAATCAAAATTAGTCAAAAAAATGCTTATCTAACATATGACAATATTTATATATTTGTATTTGTCTTTTTACGCTTGTCATGATAGACGGAAAAATATGTATAGTCCCATTTTAAAAAACTAAGCTACCTCAAATATCTCGTAAAATATAAGTGATAGAACAGAAATCAATACACATTTCAATTAGCCCTATTCCCTCATGCACTTCCGTGAAAACTGCATTGCAATGTCTTCAACCGTTCAAAGGTTACAGGAGGTGCTAAAGTAACGTGACTCAGCCTGTATACTGGGCCGAGTCATCATTGTGGTATTGCTCAGAGTCTAATTTAAATTGCATGTGAAATTCAATAGCTGTTATAATTTTATAACGAAAAACTATTTCTGCCTTATTCCTTCTATATAAAAAGTAAATATTCGTTGATTGATTAGTTATTCTGGGAGTGTCAACAGCAAAGGTCATTAATCTCGTGAGTGTGAATTTTTTGTAGTGAATGGTGTCGGTGATCTTGCCCCGCTTGATGGCGAGATTTGGCAACGACCTACGTCGTCTTGCGGGAAGTTTCCTCAACAAGCTATCTCCCACCAGCGTAGCACCGCTCCAGCCACCGGGACAAACTCTAAACTCCCGACTAGACTCCTGACAAATGTGATAGTGTAGAGCAGAGAGAGAGAGAGAGAGATGGTAAGTAAGGGCTAAAGATAAGAAAAAGAAAGAGGAAGAAAATATCGTGCGAGGTCCGTGCTCCGTTTGTTAGGGCACTGCTTCGGCATTGTCCTGGCAATGATCGGGGAAACCACGGGAAACTACCGTTCAGAGGAGAATGACGCAAGAATTTTCCTCCAAAATGCGGCTGAATTCTACTTGGCTGACAAGCTAATGTCGAAAACCTTCCACAGTCGGGATTCGAACCCTAGTACCTGCCGGTCACTGCAGAAACGCCAGATGATGGCCTGAGGCAGCTTTGCCAGTGTAAATACATGTAATTTATTTCCCATTTGTGAAAGAGCAATTCACCCTAATGGCCCGTACCAACTCGGACGTGATGAACCAGGGCAGCGAGCCGAGGCCCATCTCGTAGGAGGTGACGTAGAGGCCGAGGAAGCAGGAGGGCAGCCAGTCCCTGTTGTTGAGGCCGGTGAGGGCCATGGCGGCGAGGGCCACGGCCATGAGCGAGGCGGAGGCGGCGAGCAGGCCGCGGCGGCCGGTGCGCTCCACGGCGAGGGGCGGGACGGCGCCGCCGGCCGCCCGCAGCGCGCTCAGCGCCGCCTGCGCCAGCGGCAGCGACAGCTCGCCCCGCGCACTCGTGAACACGTGCGCCGCGTACAGCTCCAGCGCGCCGCTGCCGCTCGCCTGCGCACCGCACAAGCACCCCTGCACACCACCGCGAAGATTGTTATGCCCGCACGTGTAGTGAATGCTTTTATGAAAACTTGCCAAATTTAATTGCATGCGAAATTCAATAGCTGTTATAATTTTATAACGAAAAACTATTTCTGCCGTATTCCTTCAATATAAAGAGTAAATATTCGTTGATTAATTAATTATTTCGGGGCTGTCAACTGTGAAGGTCATTAATCTCGTAAGTGTGAATTTTTTGTAGTGATTCAATGGGCTGACGAGACCCGGCGGCGACAAACGTCGGCTCACGGGTATTTTCCCCAACCGGATATGTTCCACCAGCAAGACACCGGCCCAGAGGGGCACGCTCTAAGCTCCGGACTGGTCTCCCGGGATGTCTGGCAGTGAAGTAAATGTAAATGTAAGTGCGTCAGTAAACGTTGAAGATAGGACAAGGAAGAGGAAGGAAAGATCGACCGTGGTCCGTGCCACGCTTGTTAGGGTACTGCTTCGGCCTTCGCTTAGTGTTGATCGGAGAAACCATGTAAAATTAGCGATCGGAGCTTTTTTTACAAAAACAAAATCTCCATGTAAAAACACTATATATGTCCACGAGCACTTACTTGTTGCAGAAACATCAGCATGCAGCAGATAAAGATGCCTTTGGCGGTACTTCTGGAGAACGAGCGCATTTCCCGTACAAAGTTGACGAACTTGTCGACAAAACTTTTTGCACGGTTTACTGTGCCTGGCACCAGGACCTGCGAGTGAAGCGCGCATTAAACAGCAGGCTCTTCGCTCCCGTCGATTCAATCCCTGGCTTATCTACATATAGTAAGTGCTCTCTAGCGTTAACAAGGAATTCTAGGTTTAGAGTACTTCCATTTGTGACCACAGCAGTCAATCTCCGGCCGTGATCTGGACGTTAAACAAACAAATTCGGGAAGTTGCGGAAAGAGGAAAAGGGGGAGGAGAGGAGGTGGATGAGGTATTGGGAGGGGTGAAAATAAGAATTTAAAAATATACTAATTAAAATAATGTTTGATTCTGTATAAAATACATACGCATTAATGAAATACTTATTTTCGACAATAGTGTTCATAGATTTATATAACTTTATAACTTTATATATAGAGTTTCAGAAACTATTCGAGGAAATTTTCTGGTTCCAACATCTACAATATTGACAAGATCAAAATCTAATAGGTGTTTTGTTTTTATTCTGTGACTCGTGGCAGAATTCTGTCTGTTGGAAGGTTATCTAATATTCATCATATATTCTTTAATTCTTGTAAATAACTTCCTTTTGATCTGTTCTACGTAACATTAATCACAATTTTGACAAGCAATTCTATAAAAAAATGTTTTCTTTTTCCTTATAAAGTATTTCATCTTTTACATGTTTAATAACATTTATTTTATTTAAAATCTTATATCTCACCTTGAATTTATCATTGAATCTGTTTTTAAGGTTCTTTGGAATCTATTAGTAATTTCCGGTACATAGGGAATCAATAAATTCGAAATGTCATTATTAGAACCATTATTTCTATTTGTATCATTATTATCTACCACAATTTGGTTAATAACTTTCTTATGGTAATTTAACCTTTTTTGAATAAACCTCTTAAATTGTCTAGGGTAATCATTGGATCTCAATTATATCCAGATTACTTTTGATTCTCCTCCTGCGAAAAATACAGCATTCTATCAACCATCCCATAAATAAGTTCAATTTTCACCGCAGTCGGGTATCCAGATTTGTAGGCCGTACCGTGGTAGGGCCAGTAGAAACAGTTTTTTCATACCAATCAGTCTTTATTTAATTGTCATCTTTAGTGATTTTTTATTCCAAATAATTTAATTGAAAATTGTTTTCTAGTTCAATAGTGTATTTGAATTTTTGGTTCACATTTATCGTACTTCTCCAAAATCTCGTTCGTTTTATCTTTATGTGTTATCATGAATATGTCAGCAACATATCGTCTGTAAAAATATATGTCTGTTTGGAGTAAAAGAGATCTATCCATTTTCTTTATGACAAGTTTGGAAAACAGGGAGCTCGAGAACCTCCAATAGGGGTACCATCTACCGGGGAAAGGAGTGTAGCGAAATTTGCGTGGTCAGACGGAAGAGCAGGCCTCATGGCCTGAGTCTCGCCACGTAAAATAAGGCAATTCAATCAATCAATCATCTATTTGACGAAAAATAAAATTATTGAATGTAAATTCAATGTTCGACAAAAAGCAACGAACCATGGTAATAATTTCATCTTTGGGGATGGAAATCAAATCATTTCCATCGAGAGCTTCACTTAAACTATCAATGATAGGGTGATGAGGGATACTGGAAACATTCCAATGTCTGTCCATTCCTGACATTGGAAACATTCCAATGTCATCTAAGAACGTTAATATATGATTATCAGGTATTCTTATTCCATTAATGTGAGTAACTAATTCCCTACTATTAAGAACTACATGTTGTGAATGCAATTTAAGTAAAGGTTTTAAAACTGTTTTTAAGTATTTACACACTGTGTATTGAGGCGTCCCAATACTTGAAACCACCGATCTCACCTATAAGGAAGGTTTATGAACATTGATCAGCCCATATGCTCTAGAGACATTAACAGTTATAAGGTGTATTTTTTAATATGAGTTATCAGTATATTTGTACTTTTCCCAACTTTTAATGATCTCTTGTACTTCTTGAGTGAAACTATTAATTTTTGTTTTGGAAACCTGAACGTATTTTGATGGATCATTAAACTGATTTTACCTCCCTAAGAAATGAAAAAAATGTCCTCTGGGCGCCCAAAGAAGGTATCTGGGAAGATCATCATTCATAACAGAAAAATGTAGTTCAAACTATAGGGATTAGAAAAGTAAGTTCTGCGAGAAAGTTTGTGCCATTCTATAGCAACACTAGTTTATATATTTATTTGCCATCCCTTATTACACATGTGGAGAAAATTTAAAGAAAATATTTGGAACGGTTTTGAGAATTTTATTTTTGCAAATTTCAAGCGCCAATTACGAAAAAACTACTTGTTTTTTCAGAAAAATGTACATGACTTTTTTTTAAAAAAAGTTTGCACAACAGAATTTGTCTGAAGCAAAAAGTCAATCTACAATTTTGTAGTTTAAAAAAATTGAAATTTTCCAAAAACGAAGCATCAACGGCGTCATATTTTTACCGTTCTTTATTATATAAGTGGAGAAAATTGAAAGAACAAATTTGGAGTGGTTTTTTGAGAAACAAATTTTTGGTAAATTTCAAACGCAATTTACGCAAAAACTACTTGTTTCTTCAAAAAAGTATACATAACCTTATTTAAAGTGCTAATTTTGTGCTAAAGTGCTAAATCAGACAACCGAGTTTATCTGAGGCAAAAACCTCTATCTTCAATTTTGCAGATTTGAAATTGTTTTTGCAATTTTCGAAAAATTGGAGATGTCAACGAAAATGATACCTGTGTTATTTTCTTAAACGTCCTTTGCATTATTTAACAACCAAATTTCATCAAAAAATTTGGAGCAATTTTTTTGAAAACGTTGAAGATGTCCAACCGCTTCATGTAAAGTAACTCCCAAAGTTAAAATATTTGTTTCAAATTCCAGGAGCCTTGACATCAGCCAAATCGATGGAGCAGTACCAATTTTGAAGAAAATCGGCTAAACGTTGCGCTAGCGTTGACCACACACGGACAGACAGACAGGACGGACGTTTTGCTGTCTATCGATTTTTCAGTATCAAGAAGCTACTCGCTGCTCGCTGCTCCGGGGAAAAGAAATATCCAGGTGTACTAAAAAAAGGCATTTTGACTCTATCATACAAAGTATAACACTATGTGGCTCAGAAACATGGGAATTAAGGAAAAGAGAAAGAAAGAAATTAATGAGTTTACAAATGGATTTTTTGAGAAGTTATGGAGTATCTAAAATGGAACATATTAGAAATGAAGAAATTATGAAGGAAATGCAGGTTCAGAAATCAATCATGGATGAATTGGAAACACGAAGGTTGAAATGGTTCGGTCTCTTGAAAAGGCTTGATTATGGGAGATGGCCCAGAAAGGTTTGTGAGTGGTTTCCTTTAGACAGACGAAAAAGAGGTAGACCCAGAGGGGAATGGCAAATTTAGATTTTTAAAGACAATGAAATAAGAGGTCTAGAAGAGAATGACTGGAATGATAGAGGAGTTTGGAAAATGGGATGTAAGAGACGGCGTGCAAGAGCTGTAAAATACTCGCAAGAAGAAGATAAACAACGAATAGCAAAACTGACTTTGATGGTTGGTTGGCAAAGTCGCGCGCATTGTCAGGACGACACTCAATACTTTCTTAATAATTTCGACTATCAGCTAATTTGCAATTTACGCCGTTTGTGTCCCAAAACGATTCGTCAATATTGAGAAATATTATATCTGCAATTCTATTTACCCTACACCTTATAGAAGAATTGAAATAGTCAAGAAACTCCAGCAGAGGAAAGGTGCTTTTATTGGCAAAACGAAATTGTAAAACGAATGTTCATTTCCCTGGGTAGAAGATGATAGCGTGTTGTTTCCGCATTAAATGACACAAGTGTGGGAATTTTGATGCGGTATTGTTGACGTATTTATATGAAGAAATAAGAGAAGTCAAATTAAGTTCACGGAGTTGATTTCTTCATTAAATGACACACTCTATACGCAGTGTTGTGTGTCAGTACAGAGTGTCACGTAACTTATCACCTGAGTGAGTTCCGCGAGAGCGTGCTCCACCGCGCGGCGCGCCGCCTCCACCGCCGCCGACGCCGCGCCCTTGCCCGTCGTCTCCACGGCCGCCCGCGTGGCCGCCGCCACCGCAGACGCCGCCTCCAGGTCCTCCGGCGCCAGCCCGCCCTCCGACTCCGGCACGTCCGACGACAGCCGGAACAGTTCCACCTGCAGGTCGTCGGACGACCAGCCCGGCCGCAGCCACGCCAGCGCTCGCAGCGCCTCCTCGCGCCGGCCGCGCTGCGCCAGCCACACCTGACACACACACGGGCCTTGGTCGCGTTGCGCCAGCCACACCTGCCACACACAGCCCAATGATATCCTGTGCGCGACTGCTCGCGCTCACCCCTCTGCGCCAATCGCACCTGCCGCTCACAGACCCATGGATACTTGTGTGAATTGAATTGAATTAATGCCTTATTTTACGTGGCGAGACTCAGGCCATGAGGCTCTTCCGTCTGACCAAGCAAATTTCGCTACGCTCCTTTCAGCGTCAGCGTCAGCGAAACCTGCAACCCATGGCCCCATGGAACCCTGTGCACTTTCTCGCGCCGGCCCCGCTGTGCCAGCCATACCTGACACACACATGGGCCTTGGATATATGCGTACTTCCTCGTGGCGGTCGCGTTGCGCCAACCACACCAGGCACGTAAGATCCCCAAGCGCCTCCTCACGCCGACCCCAATGCCCCTGTCTGACTTGTCGCCCACGGCCCGATGGATACCTGTGCATATCTCTTCGCGTCTACCCTGCTGCGCTAACCACACCTGCCGCTCATGGATACTTGTGGGCGCCTCCTCACACCGGCCCCCTTCTTTAGCGAAACCTGCAACCCATGGTTCCATGGAATCTTGTGCACATCCTCGTGCCGGCCCCACACCTCTCACTCATGGCTTCACCAGCATTTGATGGTGCTTTCATAATATGGAACTATCGATCTCAGTGAGTGTGCTTCGATTCCGTGCGCGTCAAGCACTGAGGTCGTTATTCCCGTACGCATAGTTCGTTTTATGCCTGAAGTGAGTGGTATCTTTACTCTCACTAGTACGTGAACTTTGATGCTTATCTACACGCCGGTATGCAGGATTATTCCTCTTCCAGGAGTCTTCCCACTAAAAAATATCGTCCCAGCGGGGATAAGCTGTAAGCTTCCGACGGCTCTGAATTTGTAAGATGTTATAGTGCATGAAAGTGTATGATTGTGATGTGAGAGTAGAGTACAAGAAGAACAAGGAAATATTGCGCACGGCCCGAGTCCGGTTGTTAGGGTAATTGATCTCTGTCGGATCTTTTGCATCCAAGAAGACTGAGTTCTGTCTTCGAGAAGGGTGTCGCTTTCAGGTTCCAAATTTGAGAATCATTTATTCTGGCAAACACACTGTTTGCTCACTCTCGAATGTTTTAACACGTTAGCCTTGATTTGGTAACCACGATCCGAACTAACACATATACAAGTTTTGCCCGTTTCGATTTTCCTATTCGATTAAACACGGGCGTCTTTTGGCACAACTAGCTGAATAATGTTTTAATCTAAACTTATAGAGCCCTGACTTTCTTTATGGAACGAGTTCATTGCTTCCGTAATCCTGCACGTGGGTTCAATGGCTTGCGCACCGGAGACTCAGGCATGAAGAAGAAGGCGATGCCGAAGATGAAGGAGATGCCCGCCTCCACGAAGTTGCGCACGACGTGAGGCACCAAGAGCGCCATCAAGTCCACGAACAGGATCCCGTTGCATGTCATGAAGTCGAGCAAGGAGCCCAGGGCGCCGCGGATGGACACTTCGGAGACGTCGCCGCAGTAGCGGGGGATGAGCACGCTGCCCGCCCCCGTCGCCACCCCGTGCACCGCGCGCCCCACGTGCAGCAGCGGCGCCTGAGCAGCATGCAGCCACCGCCCTCCAGCTCTATACTGCGATTTTTCTAGGAAGGACTCTCAAGATAACTCAAATCCCATCTTCGCGATGGAATATGTCACGGCATTTCGCGTCTTGTCTCGGTCTTGCCGGTAGAAGTCGCATAATCGCAAGCACAGGTCGCAAGTACGGTCGCGATCGTGCGAAATCTAGCGGAACGACTGAGTGAAATCTAGCGAACGAAACTGAACGAAATCTAGCGAACGACTTTCGCATCTTTATGCGAAATGCCGTGACATATTCCATCGCAAAGATGGGTCTTGAGGGGCAGTGTTAGAAAAATCGCAGTATAGTCATGGAATTCATTCACTGACCCTCCTTTAGCTCTGCAGTACTCGCGCGCAGACTCTCTGAATTTTGTTTTTCCTTTTAATCTCTTTCATCTTAGGAATCATGCAGTATTAATACGGTAGTATAATACAAACGGTAGATTTTAACACATCAGTTCGATGCGTGCAGATATAAGAGTTGTCAATGATTGCGAACTCGCAGACCGACCGGATTTCTGACGTCTCATGCTCAGACTGTTTATATGTGTATGAGAAACAATATATATATAGATATAGATATAGATATATATGGGTCATTCCACGCAAAATCGGACGAATTTGAAGGAAAATTGACCTCGATGTCCGATATCTTTCTGATTATTTTTTTACAGGTTCATGAAAACAAACTATATAACACTTGTTTTTTAGTTTTGCTCAAATATTTATATTTTCGTCATTTTATTTTTTTAAATTTTCCGTAACTTCATACGCACTGATGTGTATAATATTTTGTATTTCAAAATCATTTTAAGATTTCGGTTTTGAGTTCCTCTTAAATCAAAGATTATATCTGTACCTTTCATGAAATTTATCTTATTGTTTATAAAATTTTATTTTTTATTGTTAATTTTTTGTTTATAAATTTTTATTTATAAAATTATTTATTTTACTACGAATTAAAAATCTGAAAAAAATGAAAAGAAAGTTCATACTTTCTTCTAAAGGACTGTGAAGTTTCAAAATGGCTTCTGTTAAAATAACTTTTTTAGGATTTTTTAAATCTTTCCTCGTTCACAGTGCTGCGAGAACCTCATGCGCCCGTCGTTGTATGTGCCGCTATCGAATGAAACGCTGGGGAGAACAAGCTTCACAACAGGAAGATAAGTCGAAATGATCACTGAGCAATGAGTTTTAAAGTTCTTGTTAATATTCCAAAACATATAAAATATGAAACTGTATCAGATTTACGTCTTTTTAAGTTTCTCTTTATATAACTTGGACAAGATGTGCACTTTCTTTCAAGGAATATGTTTTAATTTTTTCTTTATCTTCACAAATAGGAACAAAGGAATATAACGAACGTGTACCACGTAGCCATTTTGCTGCATTTCTATGACTTTTAAGCGAATTCTTTCTTCTTCATGATCTTCATTGGTGAAGAAGAAAATCACTACGTTTTGTATGTTTTTGTACCACTCATAGAGCTTCTTGGGAGTCGTAATCGGATCATGAGGTACTTGAATAGTTCAACGTGAATCCACTGCCGATACGTCACTCTGTCAATCATCCTCTCTTCAAACTTTTCCTGCAACATTTTAAGTCGTTCTATTCCAGGACATTTGTCACACTTTTTAAAGTAACAGTCAGCTCTTGGAGTGTCAAAAATAACTTTTGTTAGGTAGTACCGACAATCCTTCAATGCATTAACATCATCTGTTAACTTTGCGAGACCTCCTCCGTCAAACATTAACTTTACTCGTACGTTTTTCGTGATATACACAAACACATACTGTATGTGTACCGTTAGTTCCTGGTAAAATGCAGTGTTTCAGTCTTAATTCAGCGAACTTTGAAAATCTGATCTTTAGATGCGGAGACTTTTCTTTAAAATGTCAGTAGGTTTCTTTCATGTTGCTCAGTATAATCTTCTTTTGTTTGTGAATCTATCCCCCATTCACTCTCACTGAAATAAAATTATTTATTTCCTTTATTTACTCATTATACGGCTAACGTCACCTGAACAATAAAAAGCCGCAACGTATTGATGTACAGAAGCGACGATAGCTCTTCTGGATTTCACATGTGGAGTTGACAATATTCCTTTGTTGCTAGTTCTTTTGCAAACAGTTATGTGAGTAGATGCATCGAAATGTTTTTTAACTTTAGGAAAAGACCAATCTTCGAAAATCGTTAAAATTTTAATTTTTATCATCATCAATAGTTTCGAATCTTTTTTTCAATTCCTCTATCATGTATTCATTTTCTTGTCCTTCTTCTACCTCTTCTGTATCAAAATTATTCACAAGGAGATAGATCACCATTATCTCTCATTTCAATGTTCAATTATGAATTATTGTCTTCTTCTGAATTTCTACTCTGATGACTTGTACCAGGTTTGCTGGAAAATGTTTCAATAGTACCTTTAGTAGTTTGACATTCATTTTATAAACCATTTTGAAGTTCTCCATCTGCATATGTTACAAATTTTCAAGTTCGGCGTAATTTGTAAATATTGTGAGCCCAATTTTTGAAGGATACTTCGTATTACATGCCTTACATTTTTACATTCAGTTCTACCATACTTTGCTAGATTGAAAGGATTGAAACATGAAACAACGCGTATCTTCATTGTACCTGACATCTTCAATTATTTTTTGTCACTCTCCTAGAAAGTAAGAAGCGCACGGGCACTCACACACGCGTCACAAATGAGGATATTATTTGCACTGTGTAACACACTCTTGGATGTAAACTCATCCCAATGTTTGTATTGCTTGGTCGACTTCCTGCCATTGCCTTGGGTGGCAAACGACCTGCTGACATCGATGAAAGGGCGTGGGCAGTGTTGCGCAAGGCCGCAAGTCCAGTGGAGGAAGACACAGGGAGCATTGACAAAGCGGTATGGCCGCGGCGCGCCGCGGCGGTCGAGAAAATACTCTGCACTCCGATGAATATTATTTTTTTACGTGAGTTCTAAAACAGAAGCCATTTTGAAAATTTGCAGAGATGGAGATGAAAGTCTAAAGAATTTATTGCCGTCGAGTTTAAAACAAAAAATCATGGGGATCATCTTAAAAAGCTCGTTTTAAAAATTATAAACAATTTAAAAAACACAATATAAAAATATGCAATTATTTATAAACACTTGTTGAAAGATTGCTTCTTTAGCTTTAATTTGAGGTCAAGTTTAAGTTTTTACAAGCAATACATTTGGAGCTAAAAATTATTAAACATCTCGACATTGGAGAAAAATTAATATATTTCAATAATTGTAACTTCAAAAATAATGTATTCTGGGCTAAACAAAAAAATACGTGTCTCTTACTTTTCATAATAGATGGTGTAAAAAAAATATTAGAGAATTTGAAACACTTCAGGTTTTTTTTCTGTCCGGTTTTACGTGGAATGACCCATATATATATTCATTTATTTGTGTAATCTCGCACAATTTTTAAAAACGTTGTTGTTAAAAAGATCACAAATATGGTACATAAACTTTGAAACACATCTCCATACACTAACGTTAGACAATTTGTTTTGCATTGTAATTAACGTTCATTTTAATATATTTACATTTCATAGCCTTCCTAAAGGAGGTTTCTTTCATATCTAGGCTTAGTTGGCTTATCGATTTTATCTTTGTCCACTTTTGGCTACGTGTGGACACACGTATCGCAACTACTGATATTTCAACTACCTGAGGAAATTGTAAATTAAAAATACAATAAATAATAACTATGCAATATATGTCTCATTTATAAACTTATTTCCTGAAAAATAGCAAGATATGAAAAGGATAGCGCTAAAAGTATTTCGGGAAATTTCACGACAAAAGTGATTGACAACCCACGTGAAAAAATAAAGAAACATTCAGCTTTAGGTACAGTACATCATGTTGCATTGCTGTTCCTTAACATGCGGAAGGTATAAGTTAAATCTACTGGTCCCTGGTTCGATTCACATTCACGAGCTGTGACTGCAATCAGCCACCAAGGTCACAATGCAAGCGCTCATCGCCCTGCTCGTGGACACTACAGCAGAGTGTCTGTTGTACAAGGTTGTGTGAGAAGGATATAGCATCGGTAGCTATGCATGTGAGAGAATAATTGATTGATAGTTTCCGGGTACATCCACTGCTATGGACATAAGTGCCGGTATTGTAGTAAATATTTTATCCCGGGGGGTGGCAGTGGTACCTCCCGTACTAGATGGTAAAATCAGGTGCCGATCTACCCGCAGTGGAGCTCCACCCTCGCCAAGGCAAGCTCTGAGATTTTGAATGATATCTCGACATAGTGTAGTGCACGTAAGTATAAAAGATTGGTAAGGAAGAAGAAGAGATCGCGCGCGGTCCATGGATCGTTTGTTAGGGGACTACTCCGGCATTCGCCTGGTAATGATCGGAGAAACCACGGTGAGCAACCGGCCGCTAACATTTCCCTTGAGAGAGCGACTAAATTTGATGTACGTAGTGTCTAAATGGGGTCGAAAATCCGCCCCCGTCGGGATTCGAACTCTAGAACAGAGACAGCGGAAAGCTTAGTTTGAGCTAAACACATTCTATGTAAGAGAGAGTGAGAGACAGAGAGAGAGGGAGACAGAGAGAGACAGGAAGAGAGAAAGACAGAGATAGAGAGAGAGAAAAAAAGAAAATGAGAAAGCGAAAGAGAGAAAGAGGGAGGGAATTAGAGAGAGAGAGAGAAATGAGAGAGAAAAAGAGAAAGAGAGGAAGGGAAAGAAAGAAAGAAGAGATAGAGAGAGAAATAGAAAAAAAAGAAAGTGAGAAAGCGAAAGAGGGAAAGAGGGAGGGAATTAGAGAGAAAAAGAGGAAGAGAAAGAAAGAAGAGAGAGTTAGGCGCTGGGAGGCCAACGCACCCGCCCTTGGCCCGAGAGGAAGATGAAGCCCCAGCCCGTGAGGTAGAGCAGCGAGAGCGCCATGAGCGGGCGGCGCAGGCCCAGGCGGGGCACGAGGGCGCCGGCGGGCAGGGAGCCCAGCAGCGCGCCCACGGGCAGCAGCGCGCCCACCAGCGCCGCCTGCGCGCCCTGCAGCTCGCCCACCGGGAAGAGCGCGTCGCGCCACGGCGCCACGCCCGCCCACACGGGCCCGTCCGCCCCCTCGCCCTCGCCCTCGCCCTGCAGCAGCGGCAGCGCCGTCACCGGGTACTGCACCGCCATGCCCCCGCACGCGCCCGCCAGGCTGGCTGCGGCACACCACGCACCAGCCTCCTACGCTGCCAACCGCTCACCACAACTTCACTCATGGCATTGTAATAGTCGAATGTCCAATTTTAGCGATTTAGAACACCTCTTGTTTGAACAGACTAGTGTTAAATCATTGAGCAAATATTTTCGTAGAACCAACAAATTACAGTTTCTTTTCACCAAATACATAGCTATTAACATTCAACTTATAATTACAAAATAAACAAGGTATTATAGTTGACAGATTTTATAAACTTCCTTCATAGAAGGTGTTGCTAAAGTTATGGCTGAAATGAAGAGAATAATTCTGTAAGTATAAAATAGTTGTGTTGATTTGTCAGATTAAAATATTAACTCGTTTTTTTCTCGTTTGAAAGAAGTTCTGTAAGGAATGT